>PVHY01004896.1:0-88675 GCA_004024945.1 Uropsilus gracilis
AAACAGGGCTGCAACGAACATGCGTGTACATGTGTCCTTTTGAATTAATGTCTTCATGTTCTTTGGGTATATTCCTAGTAGTGGGATTGCTGGGTCGAATGGTAAGTCCACATTCAATTGTTTGAGGGTCCTCCACACAGTCTTCCATAGTGGCTGGACCAGTTTGCACTCCCACCAGCAGTGTAAGAGAGTTCCTTTTGTTGATGGAGTTTTTTGGTCTACTGAGGCAACCATGAGGCTTACATTCTTTATATAACTTCTTACAATAATTGCATTGTATTAAACCCATCGTTTAAAATCTAAACTAAAATCTTGATCATAATTTTAAATCATTTTTATATGTTTCTGCTTTCAGTTTGCTAATACTTTAATAGTTAGTCTCTGTATTCATGAGGGATATTGGTCTGGGGTTTATTTCTAATCTCTTTGTTTGCTTTCCATAGAGTGAGTGGCTGGACTTGTAAAATGAATTATTTTTTATTTTTATCTTTGAAAGTTTCTGTAGGATTGAGTTTATTCTTTCTTAAATGTTTGAGAGGATTCACTAGGGAAGCTATTGGACCTGGGTTGTTATTTGTTATTTCTTTCGCTGACTGGGTTCTTAATTACAAATTCAGAATTTGTAACAAAATCTATTTAGATTTGAATTTACATCTCTTTCATAATTTGCCCATGTCATCTAAGTTTTTTATTTATTACATACCAGTGTTCATATTATACTTACTTTTGCGTCCTTCGGTTTTTAAAGGTTTTGATTTTAATTTCTTACATTATTCTTCATTTTTGAACAGTATTTGATTTCTTCTCTCATGCAGTTCCCAAAATTCTCTCACCACCACAGCATACAGTCCCTTGTGCTCTTTTCTCTGCTATTTTAACCCTTCTCCTTACGTCCTCCATTGCTGTGTGCCTCAGATCTATGGTTTGAATACAAGTTTTGTCTCTTCTAACCCTTTGTTCAGTTTTCCAATATTCCACCTATAAGTGAAACCATCCAATATTTTCCTTTTACTTTTCAATATTTGTCTTAGCATAATCCCTTCTAGTGCCATCCATGTTACTGCAAATAACGTAATATGTACCACATCTTCTTGAGTCATTCATCTGTTTTGGGGCATTGTTTCCGTATCTCAGCTGCTATAAACAGTGCTGCAGTAAAAATAGGAGTGCAGGTTTCTTATTGTATTAGTATTTTTGTGTCCTTTGGGTTCATTCCAAGGAGTGGAATCACTGGATGATACAGTAGGTTCATTTTTAGTATTTCCAGGATTCTTCATACAGCTTTCCATTGTGGCTCAACTAGTTCGCATTCCCACCAGCAATGTTAAGAGGGTTCCTTTTGCACCATATCCTCACCAGCATTTATTATTTCTAGTGGTTGTTGCTTTTTTTAAAGTATGGCTCATTCTCACAGGTGTGCGTTGGTATCTCATTGTGGTTTTGATTTACATTCCTCATAAGTGATGTTGAACATTATTTTCATATGACTGTTGACCATTTGCATTTTCTCTTTGGAGAAGTATCTGTTTAGCTTTTCTGCTGCTTGTTTGTTTGTTTGTTTGTTTGTTTGTTTGTTTGTTTGACTGGGCTGTTTTCTTTATTGAGTTGTTCAGGCACTATATAGATCTTTGCTATCAGTCCCTTATCAGTTTTATAATATATAAATATTCTCCTTCATTCAATAGGATATCCTTTTGTTATTGTCTGTTTTGCTATACAGAAGCTTTTTAGTTTGATGTAGGCCCAACTATTTATCTTTTCCTTCAATTTCTTTTCTTCTGGAAATTAGAATCAAAGATGTTTCTGAGATGTATGACATCAAGTGTTTTGCCTGTTTTCTTCTATATGCAAGGTTTCAGGTCTTACATTTAAGTCGTTTATCCATTTTGAGTTTGCTTTTGTGTATGGAGTGAGTTAGTAATCTAGCTTGATTCTTTTGCATGTAATATTCCAGTTTTTCCAGCACCATTTAGTGAGGACACTACCATTTTTCCAGTGTATATTCTTTACTCCTTTGTCATCCATTAATTGGCCATATGTTTGTGGCTTTATTTCTGAGTTACCATGCTGTTTTTATTAATATATTTTTGTAGTGTAGTTTGAAGTCTGGGAGTGTAATTCATTCATTCTTCCCTTTTCTAATCAGGAGAACTTTGACTATTCACCTTTGTTAGGCTTGCTTTTGGTACAATTGTAAATATAATGACTTTTAGCTTCTTCAAATTGATTGTTTGCCTATAGAGCCTACTGACTTTCGTGTGTTGATTTAGTAACCTACTAAGTTACTGTATTGGCTTATTGTTTTAATTATTTTTATGAATACTTTTTGGGGTTCTCTAAAAAGAAGATATATATTGTTTGCAAATAATGATAGTTTTATTTTTTTCTTCCCTCTATTTGGATTCCTTGTAGCATACGCTTGCCTAATTGTTCTAGCTAGGACTTCCCATATTATATCAAACATCAGTAGTAAGACTAGACATCCTTGTCTTGTTCCAGATCTTATAGGGGAGTCTTTCAGTTTTTTCCAGCATTAAGAATGATGTTTGCACCAAGTGTGATGGCACACACCTGTAATCCCAGTTACCTGGAAGGCGGAGGCTGGGAAACTCTTGAGTCCTTGGGTTCAGGACAACCCTGGGTAACATAGCAAAAACTAGTCTCTTAAAAATAAAAATAAATAAATAATAGAATGATGTTTGCTATGGGTTTCTCATGTATAGCTTTAACAGGTCTATTCCTTTACATGCTTGCTTCGGCAGCACATATACTTTTATCCCAAGAATTTCAAGGACCTTCGTCATAAATAGATATTAATCTTTATCAAATGTTTTCTCATCATCTATTGATATGATCCTATGGTTTTTATTTTTCTTTTTGTTGATGTATTGAATTATCATAATTGATTTTCAGTTGTTGAATCATCCTTGTGTCCCTGGAATGAATCTCACTTGATCATGGTATATTATTCTTTTCATGCATTGTTGATTTCAATTTAATATGACTTTACTGAGTATTTTTTGCATCCATGTTCATTACAGAGATTAGCCTGTAGCTTTCTTTTTTGGTGTTGTCTTTTTCAGTTTTAGTATTAGTTGGCTTTATGCAATGTATTTCATGGTATTCTTCCTTTCTCAGTTGTTTGAAAGAATGTTTGTAGGCACTAGTTCATCTTTGAACATTTGGTAGAACTCATTTGTGAAACCGCCTGGTCCTGAGATTTTGTTTTGAGGGAAGTTTTTGATTATTATTTCAATTCTGCCTTTTGTAATTGGTTTATTTAGGTTTTCTATTTCTCCTTTATTCAGTTTTGGATGATTATATATTTCTAAAAATTTTTCCATCTCCATCTCATCTAGATTAAACTTATTTGCATGTCATAGTAATCTGATTATCCTCTGGATTTCTGCTATGCCTGTTACAATTTCTCCTCTTTCATTTATGGTTCTCAGTTTTCTCCTTTTTCTTTGTGAGTCTTACTAGGCATTTGTCTATTTATTATTTCAAAGAACTAGGTTTTAGTTTCATTTATGTTGAAAGACATATTTCAGACTGTCTTTTAAATTTCTGTGTCATTTATTTCTGCCTGAATTTTTATTATTTCCTTCCACTGACTTTTTATTGTTACTATTTTTCTACTTCATAGAGGTAGAGATTAGGTTGTTTCTTTGGGTTCATGAGTTTCTTGATGTGGGCCTGTATTGTTATAAACTTTTGCTGTGTCCCATACATTCTAGGAAGTTGTATTCTATTGTCATTTATCTCGAGGTATTTTTAGATTTCTTCTTTGATTTTTCTCATTAATCAAGTGTTTCAGTAGTGTTTCTTCAGTCTCCATGTGATGGGGGTGAAGGGAATTCCTTACTTTTGTATCAGAGTTGATTTATAGTTTAATCACTTTATGATTAGAGAAGATAGTTCATATAATTTTGATCCTCATGTATTTACTGATGTTTGTCTTGTAGCCTAGTACATGGTTATCTTAGAGAATGATCCATGTGCTCTTGGAATCAATACATTTTCAGGGTTTTTTTAGGTACAGTGTCCTATAGCTGTCATTAGGCCCACATGGTCCAGATCTTTATTTAGGGCTATTGTGTTCTTGTTTATTTTCTGTCTTGTTGACAAATTGGTGAGAGTGAGATGTTGAAGTCTCCCTAATGTCTGTTTTCAGAGATGATAGTATTTGTCTAATGTTATTTGTCTAATGTTACCTCACATTTGAATAGTATGTATTAATAGTATGTTATGTCTTCCTGATGTATTGTCATTATATGGTGTCCATCTATGCCTCTTGTAACCTTATTTTAGCTCTAAGTCTATTTTATCTGATACAGATATGGCTGCCCTGGCCTTCTTTTTGGAGCCTTTGCTTGTGGAATTGAAATTGTTTTCCAACACTTTACTTTGAATCTGCGTTTATCTTTAGCAGTTAGGTGTGTCTCCTGGAGACAGCAGAAGGTTGACTTCTGTTTTCTAATCCAGCATGCTACCCTTTGTCTTTCTATTGGTGAGTTTAGTCCATTTATGTTTAGAATGATTATTGATATATGGAGGTCTGTAATTGCCATTCTGTGCGTCATTTTTAGTTCTGTTCAGTACTTTGTTCAGTTCTTCCTGTGCAGTCCTCTGTTGGTTTAGATTTTAGGGCTTCTGTAATATTTCTTGGAGTGGGGCTTTATTAGTAAATTCCTGAAATTAGTAGTAAATTCCTGAAGATTCTATTTATCTGAGTAGGTCCTTATTTTTCCCTCATAAAGAAAGGAGACCTTTGCAGGATGAAGTATTCTTGGCTAGCATTTTTTGTCTCAGAATTTTTGGTTTTTTGTTTTTTTAATATATTGATCTATTTTCTTTTGCTCACAGTGTTTCTTCAAACAAGTCTTATATCAGCCTAATTGGTTTTAATAGGTTATGTGTTCTTTCCCTTTATCAGTTTCATTGTTTTTAATTTAGCTTTTATTCTTGGATGCTTTACTCTTGCATGTCTTGTAATTTTCTTTTTATCATGGTAATTTGGTGTCTAGCTTTGTGTATGTCTATTTTTATTTCTTCAGGTTAGGGAAGTTCTCTTCAGTTATTTCTTTAAGTAGTTTTTCAGTTTCCTTGCCTCTCTCTTCTCCTTAGATTCCTATGATTCATATATTTCAGATAATTCAGATAGTTCTAAAAGTGTTTCTTCTTTTTCTTTTGTATCTCTTCTTTTTTGGTTCTTTTCTATCTGTATCTTTGAGAATACTGATTTATTCTTCCATTTCATCTATTCTGTTTTTGTGGGTTTTCCCCAGATCTTTTTTTAGCTCCTCCATTGATCTTTTAACATCCTGCAGTACCTTTATTTTCTCATGTAATGATTCAGTCTTGTTCTTCTGTTTATTGATTGTATTTCTCACAGTATTCTTATCCTTGTCTGTTTCTTTGTTTATATCATTACTCCTTTTTTGATTATTGCAATTTTGAATTCTTTACCTGGTGGTCAGAGAAATTCTTTTGCATTGGTTTTTGAGTTCTGGAGATTGATTTTCTTTCTGTGGCATATTATTCCCAGGAGAGCTTGCTTGACCATTTGAATTTTTCTTTCTCCCTGTTGTTCACTTTCAGATTTGTTCTATTATTTAATTTCCATATCTTACTTTGGGTTTAATTTTCTCTTCCCCCCCTTTTTTACTCCTCTTTTGAGATAAAAGCTTAGTTTACTGAGTACCTTTTTCCTAGTGCAATTACTTAAATCTGTAAATTTCTTTCTAAACACTGCTTTAGCTGCAGCCCTTATATTTAGTTATGTTGTCTTTATTCAGTGAAAGATATATTTTCTCTTCCCTTCTTCCAATGTACTTTTCCTGAAAGTGCTGAGTAATTATCCTAGAATTAATCTGCATTGCACTAAATAATATTTCTTTCAATTATGTGTTTTGTTATGCCTTAGAATTTTAAAGAATTTGAGTCATTTGCTGATCATTTTTAGCCTTCTCTTTCGAGGTAAATAATGTGTATTGTCCTTTTTTTAAAAAATATTTGAAGTTAATAATTTATTGATCTAATGAGTAATGTAAATCATTTTTTTCATATTTTTCCCAGTAAAATACTGAATGCAAATGAAATTTTTCAAATGTACTAAAGAACAAAATATAATATGGTATGTGTGCATATGTGTATTTTTATTTAAGCTAAGTCCTAAAATATATAGTGATATCTTATGTCATATTCAAAGCCCTGCAAACTCTTATGCTCCTGATCTTCAAAAATATATTACATTAGACTCAGTTATCATCAATACATAGAAGTAAATTTTTTAAATTTTAATATTTTTGAAAATTCATAGCATATCAAAACAACATTTGCTTAAAATTAGCATCTTAAATATTTGAATTAGTATTCTTACACACTTTATCATTTCCTTAGAACCACTTAAGTCATGTAGTGTTAATTCAGACTTTGATTCACTTCAAATCTCTTTGCTTTTCTCATATACTGAAGAGAATTATTTATAGACCTATTAACAGTGTAAATATGAGGTTTTGGTTATTTCATCTAAGGCAGCTAATTATTTTTAAAAACTTAAGTTGCATCATTTGCACACATAAAATTAATGTATAGATGAGCCTCATCTAACATTGAAGTGCAACCTATATAAAAACATTTTATAAGTAATTTATTTTCCTAAATACTTTGAAATCAATTAAATTTCTTTTACTTTTCAATATTGATTAACTTAGATTTTTCACTATTTCATACTGACCTATTCCCTCCTTCCTCTTTTATCAGTCAACTTTTGTGTAGATTTTCAATATACCCAAACATTGAACATCCCTTTTCTTAACAATTCATATGATCCTGTAAAGGTCTGTCTTTCTTTTTTGACTGTGCACCTTAATAATCAGGTCAGGGAAATCAGGTGATTCACAAGACAGAGCTCAGCTGAAATGGATCAAAATGGATAGGGAGTAGGAAGTGGGATCAATCAGTCAGGTACTTTCCTTTGGGAATACCCCTTAATCTAGTGCCAAGTTCATTCCCATTCATTCCCTAGGACAATGACCAATTGTCTTTGTTTCTGTAGTTTTCACAGGCAGTGTCTAAGATTCTTTTTTTTTTAATTTGTCTAAGGTAAATGTACTCTTCCCAGTCATTTCTGCTGTGAACCATTTTAAATTTAATTGTGGAATTGTTTTGTTTAGGAGTAGTTATGTGAAGTGTAAAAATTTGGTAATTGATGTTATTGACATAATTTTTCTATTTCACATGCTTGGTAAATTTAGAAAATGGTCTTTAATTTTATATAACTTTCTTTAAAGGCATATTTTTATGAATTTTATATGTAATTTTGATAATCATAGGAAAGTTAGAAAATAGGGCCTAAGGGAGTCAATAACTTTAGAAATAGCAGAATAAGCATCTACTTTAAAATACAAAAGAACAAAGGAACTTCTAAAATGAACTAAAATGGGTAACTCTTAAGGATGACAAGGGTCACTATTTTCATAAACTTTTGCTATTTAGGCCTCTCTAGCTATTTGCGAATTTCCATTTTCTAAAAATAAAATTTAATTTAAAAAAATGGCATTTAAAATGTCTGAGAAGTAGGATAATTATGGATTGTAGTCAACTTTTTACATTTTTGTCTTGTTATTTTCTAGAGTTCCTGGAATAACTATTGCTACAGATATTATCTGTGGTTTTCCTGGAGAAACAGATGAAGATTTTCAAGAAACAGTGAAACTGGTTGAAGAGTACAAATTTCCAAGCCTCTTTATTAACCAGTTTTACCCAAGACCAGGAACTCCTGCTGCAAAACTACAGCAAGTTCCAGCACAAGTGGTAAGGAACTTTTCTCATAAGGTATTATAATGCAGCTGTGTTGCCCACCTTCATACAACCTGCTCATGGAATAACGCTTACATTCCAAATTTTGGGGAGTTTTCCAAGTTGGGATTAGAGGTGGTGGGGGAGACTTTATATGTAATCAGTAATCTTGGGCAATTAAGACAGCACTTTTTCTTCTTTTGAAGTGAGGTTCAGGTCATACTGGTGTATAGTCATTATCTGTGTTTATGAGGTAAGTCCATGTTTCAAAATTAGATAACATTTTGATTGAAAAGTCTGTTCTATGGAGGCTTCCTATCTAGCTAGAACTTGCTGTAGTTTTGCAGCAGGAGTTCCTGATCTTATGTAAAACTGGTTAATAAAGAGACTTGGTATGGGAATCCTTATCCAATCCTTCTGAGCTTTGGGTGGTTTCCTGGTAATCTTTGGTGGGTTTTCACTAACTATTGCATAACTCCAGTCTGTCTTCTTTGTCACTTTGTATTCCTCTGCATCTCTGTCTTCATCAGATTGTTTTTCTATGAAAGGACCTCAGATACATTTAATTAGTGATTCCCCTTACCCTCATCTTAGGTATTTCTAACAGTATTTTTAAGTTTTGGGACCCTGTTAGTGATCTGCTCCTTATCCTAACTGGTTACATTTGCTGTGTCCCTGTTTCCAAATAAAATCACACTCTGAAGTATTGGGCATTTAGAACATCATGTCTTTTAGAAGGGGAGATACAACTTTGTCTACAATATTTCTCTGATTATGCTGTAGATCAAAACTGCCCCTTAGAATAGTTTCTTCTTTATAATGGTCAAAGTTTAACAACAGGGAATTAAGCATTAATGATGAAACTTTAGACTTCTGCCATCATAGATCTGATTTATAATGTACAGTGAATCTTGTTGCTTCTCCTAATGGACGAAGATTGTTTTAAAACAATGAGTTTTGTTGTTGTTGTTGTTATTTTAGAATGCCTCTCAGTGAGAGTATATTCTCCATATATATTTTATGTTCATTAAAATAAGTCTCAAAAATGTTCTGCACCCTTAAAAAACAAAGTTTCAGCATATTCTCCCTTCTGTAAACTACTTTTACATGAATATTAATAAAAGTAAATTCCATTGTTTTTAATGCATTTTAATAGAGCTTTCATAAGTGAACAAAATTATGTGTATTTCTTAATCATATTAATCACCATTCATTTATCTTTTGTATCTGAATGAGTAAGAGGAGAGAATTTTTTGCCAATACTTTATTACCTGTCAAAAGTAAGAATATAACCATCTTAAATTTATAACAAGAATAAATTAGGCAATAGATTCTCATGAACAGGATAAACTAAAATTTATTTTTTCTTAGTTTTTGCAAAGTATTAATGTAAAGTAACCAAATGAGAATGATCTTAGACTTTTAAATGAGAAGTCAAATTTGCACGTTTTTATTTTCTATTTTACTGGGTTGTCCTTTCTTAGTCTTCATTAATCTTAGGTAATTCTGACAGTATTTTTAAGTTTTAGATGAAACACTTAATCTGTTTTCAGAAAGTCACTTACATTTAGAAAGTTTTTTGAACCTTCATTATCAGTTTCTCTGTAAGAAAATTTGTTGAAAAATGTGAAGCTGTAATGAAATCACTATTTTTAAGAGGCCCAGGGCCTGAAGAATAAGTAGTCTGAGTATTCCCATTAGTTTAAAATGTTAAATTGTGATTTGAAATTCATCCTCTTGCTGTCATGCATCTTAAACTGTAGAGTTTAAGTCTGCATATCAGTCTGCATAAAGGAATGATAAGTCAGCCCTGTTTTTAGAATATTTAAACTAAGGCTAGCAAAGTCACCTTAGAAACTGCAGGAAGTGTGAGTTTATGTAACTGAGAGGGTTGGAGATACCTTGAGGCAGCTTCGCTGAAATTGTCTGCCTTTCCTTGTGAGGGTAGGATTGTTGCTGAAGGTACTTAAACCAAACTAAGGCTTGACTAGGTATTGTAATTTTTTTTTTTTTTATGAAGTAGCATTTTCTTACATTTTCATTCATTTGGGGCAGTTTTTGGTATCTCCCCTCAGGTGTGGTCACTCTAGTTCTCCCATCACCACAGTAACTAAGTCCATTACCATAGTCTCTCATGCTCTCCCCTAACCCCATCCCCATATTCATTGATGTACTTTGAATGTCCTAAATTCAGCTACCTGTGAGCCCAGAACATGCTTTATTTAAAAAAAAAAAAAAAAAAAAAGAATACAGCGTATAAGAAGAGCTCTGTCACCGTCTTGAAATGTTTTTAAAACCTTTTGTTCTTTCTGAGAACGATCCCAAACTTTCACAGATCTGTTTATAGGATATCAGATCACCTGCATATAAGGAATTCTGACACGTTGAGTTTACAGACATTACAGCTGTTATACTATTTATACTATTTACACAATCTCGTATTTTCAAATGCAACTTTGCTTTGTGAGGGTGAGAGAAAAAAATATTTTCAAGCATTTTTATAATGTAGATTATTAAGTACATAACTTTAAATTGATTCCCAAGCACACCCATCTGGATGCCCCTTATGAACCTTTTCATTTGACTTCTCATTTTAGAAAGAATAGTGGTTTCAGTACATTTGATCCCTCCAGTTGATCTTTTAAGTCCCTCTTTTCTGTAGATGCCATTTTTCTAATTATTTCTACTTTTGTTAGAGTTTTTAATTTGGCCATGGTTGTATAACTGAATTTCAGTGGATCGCTTAGCAGATTCTTTCATGGTGTCTGTGTAATAACAGGAGGGAAATGGGCTAGTTTATAACTCAGAGAAGTAGTTGGGAACCTCCTACCTTGTGCAAGTTTCTTTTAGATGGCATTTGCCTAAAAAAAAAAAAAATAGAGAATTGAACTGAAACCTCTTAAAACCTTAAGTAAGTAATCTTGGTTCCCTATCATATAGCTGTAAGACTACCGTTCAAATATTTTAAGCAGGTTTAGCTTTCTCTAGATCATTTACCTAAACATGTTACCCCCATTATTAATTCCCTCCCATCCATGTTATTATGGATCTGATGACTTTTCATTTGTAAAGTAGTGGACTTTTTCTTTAATGTAAATTAGAAATACTAAAACATAATTGTTAAATTACTTGTTAATAGAGGTTTTAAATGGTAGCAGTGAGACATGTTGTGGTAGGCAAAAAATAATGGACCCCCTAAAGGTGTCCATGTTCTAATCCCAAAACCTGTGAATGTTGTCTTACATTGTGAAAAAGACTTTGCGGGTATGACTAAGATTAAATTAAAGCCTAACAGAAAGAAATTATTATAGATTAACCTTCATGACCCCAACATAATCCTTAGGGTCTTGTATAAGAGAGAGTTAAGAAGGTTAAAGTGCAACGCAGAAATCAGAGTGGTAGACTTTGAAATCAAGGATGGGACCACCAGCTAAGGGATACAGGTAATTTCTAGAAACTGGAAGAATCAAGTATAGATTTTCCCCTAAAGTCTCCAAAAGAAACACAGCTCTGCCACCTTCATTTTAGCCTCTAACACTCATTCCATACTTCTCATCTCTACATGATATAGATGATAATATTATAATGATTATTGTTTTAATGTCTCTCCTGTTACTGTAACAGTAGGAAACATATATCAACTATGGGATATTTTAATCTGAGAGCTTTGTATGGATTTTCAAAACAGTTACATTAATTCATATTCTAGGCCTTATTCTCTTCTGCCACTGAATGACACTTTGTTTTTAAGTCTGTGAAAACTTGTCTTTAATGCTACTCAACATGCATAGTAATCTTTAGGCCTAATCATACTAATAGTATATCAAACATAACCATAAGAACTGGCATTTATTTAGCAGTCAATATCTGTCAGTCATTGTTCTGAGCATTTCATATGTGTTAGCTAATTTCATTTTCCTTGCTCTGCATAGTAAGCACTGTTGTTATTTTACACAAGAGGAAACTAAGACACGGAGTAACGAATTAACTTGCCCAAGATCACACTAAGGAGCTTCTGCTTTCCTCTCTGCTCATGTCTTGTTATTCCTTCAACACACTCTGTGGTCCCACAGTGCTTGTCTGTCATCATTCCCAACAGGCCTCTGGTTCATCTTGTGCCTTAGGTTCCCTAGAGCTAGCAGCCTGTGAAGAGAATGGGGGTGAAGTAGTTAATGAGCATAAATTCATGTGTTGTTTTTTTTTTTTTTTTGGGGGGGGGGTAGTCCTGTTGTGTCCAGCACATTTGCTGTGCCTGCTCTGTGGGCAGTTTGAAGGCACAGGCCATCAATGAGTGAGTTGGGAATACTAGGCAAGACTGAGGTGGCCTCACAGGCCACCTTAGAGTAAGAACTTTGGGCTGTCCTGTGGGCCATAGAGAGTTACTGAACAGCAGTGATTTGCTTTTGGAAGTTTGTTCTTGATACAGTGGAGGGGGAATAAAAGAGTCCAGAAGCACAGTTACAAGATGACACAGAATAGCTTTGAAGACTAATAGATGGGTTTTAGAAATCTTTCTGACTAGTTCCTAAGAACTTAATGAGTTTTCTCCTTTTGGACTTAATCATTCTAGTCAGATTTAGCTGCTTGTCAGCAAAGTTATTCAGTATTCTATGGAGAGTATTGATTTGCTGTGCTGGTGGTCATTTAGTTGACTTTTGATTGACCCCAGGTTCACAGATATTGGAAGTCATAACTTTTTGCAAGGGCCCTGGAACATGCCTAGATGTTGAGTTATTTTCACTTGTTTCTGCCTTTGCTCCTGATGTTACTTACATATTCTGTTTCCTGATGACCATAGATTACTCCCTGAAGTAGGCCTTGCAGCTTTATTCCACAGGGGAAATGCCAGCCCCTCCAGACTGGCTCTTTGCTGTTCGAGTTTGCTCCTCACCACGTGATTTTAATCTCTTCCCAAATTGTTTCTATATAGAATTTACAGAATTGACTTTTTTTCCTGTAGTTTCTTTACCTACATTTACATTTTTGTTGCTCTAAGTACTAGAAGGTGAGTTTCATGCGCACATGTGAGTGTTGAACACTCATGTATGTGCCTGTAAGTGTGTTTAACTGTATATAAGTGAGCAGTTTCATTTATATGTGGAATCTAGAGAAACTGAGCAAAGGATCAGACAAACTGTAAGACTGACCTTAAAAACAGACTGTAGATCTAAGACATTCAAGAGGCAAGGGAAGAAGGGAGAGTAAAGAACAGGAGGGAGGGAAGAGAGTTTAGTGGAGTGTGGGGGAGAACTGTGAGCACTTTGGTGGCAGAAAATGATGGTGACTACACCTGGGGGGGGGGAATCCTATATTGTGAGAGATCAAAATGCATATTTAAAAATTAATGAATGAACAAATAGTAACGTTACCTGGGTTGAAAACATTTGAAGAAGCTGAAACTTTACTTGAATCTTGTTTTTTGGTTTTTTTCTTCTTTTTGTCCCACTCTCACACTTAGAAACTAAAGGAAAAGGGGTGATAGTGCTTAGAGTTCTGGAATAAGATTGTGATAATGACAGGAATTGTTAGGCCTTAGGTGTACAGAAGGAAACCTGTCAATGTTGATAATTCCTTGTCCTTGCCAGTAGCTCCAAGCACTTTGGTGGTCTATCATCTTGAACCTGAAATGTTAGAAAATTTAACACATGTGATTAATTTGGAGAAAAGGAAAACAGAGTGCCTTGTCAGCATTGCATGAAAGTAAATAAGTGCTGTTTGGAAGGAGGAAGTGCTTGTTCTTGATGTATAAACAGTGTGCATGGGTGTGGTGGACTGACACATTGCCTCACCACCCAGAAGCCTGTACAAGGGACCTGTGAACCACCAGGAGAGCCATGCCACCAGTGGGACTTCTGTTAGTTTTTACTTCCACAGCTGATATTTTTTTAAGAGTGTGCTCCAGAATCCTCTCAGCCTGAATCATTTTTTCAGAAAATTCCAGCTTTCTCTCTTCAATACCCTCAGTACTCCCTGTATTTTTCTGCCCTCTGAATTTGACCTCTTGTGTGCCTGCCTGGCCGGAACATTACCTGACTTCTTATCATGTCCTGATGTGACATTGATGAACTGAATTCCATTGTCCTATAAATCAGCTTTTTGTAGTCGGACCCACAGGACAAGGCTTGCAGTAAACATGTGACTGCAGGCTGTAACTCCAGAAGGGAGTGGTGTTTGGTAGGATTGATTTCTGAGCAGGGGATGGTAAACATAAGAAAAGAATAACAGATTTTGGTGGATACCTAAAAGCCATTCATGACTCTCGATGTCTTGCTTTCTTTTTGGCATTTGTTTTTATCCCACTTCTTTTGTTAATTTATAATTATCAAAACAGTAGGAAAGAAGGTAGGTGGTCATAGTTTTTTCCATAGGTGTTAAAGGTTATTAGGGTTGTGAAGGATTATGTGAATTTATTTTAAATAAACAGAATATAAATTCTATCCTTTGGAAAGTCATCTATATTATATTTCGATCTATTTATTTTCAGTTATATTGTTTTATGGACGTTTCAAAAAATTGCAAGGACCTACATAATTCTTCTATACCTTTTTATGAACTTGGTTATTAAAATTGTAATATTCAATTTGAATTCAGTTTTTATTATTTTGCTAACAACTTTAGAAGTGAGTGGACTCTGTTGTAACTTCTAAAGATAAAGAACCTTATAATAATTTTATTTTTAAGTTCACTTTTTTCTGTGATAGCTCTGATTCATTAATAGCTCCTCATTTATAATCTTTCAAGGGACTTTTAAGTGTATTTTCAGTTATTATATCTTATATTAGACATGTATTTAGATCAACAGTATATATTTGGTAACTTCCCCCTTGGTTCTGTGCTTATTTCATAATGAAAAACGCACTGTAGGACCAGGTAAATATTCAAATGGGAAAAATCTACTTCTCAATTTATATTCTCTCTGACTCTTATAATCTAATATGAATGTCTTGGTCTTTTATTTTTGACATTCATAATAAAGTCCTCTTTATAGTAATAGAATATAATGACAGGGAAAGAAACTTTCAGTTTTGGATGTTAGTGTGCACCATGTTCATAGTCTGTGCTGTTCATTTTCTTTGTCTCATATCTTCTCCCAATAATACTTTTAAGTACATGTTATTATTTTTTATATCACACATGAGTTATCTGAGTGAGGTTCAGAGAAATGGAGTAAACTTGCCCTGGGCGACATAACTATTAAGTGAAGTGCTCTGTGTTCTTATAAACAGTAAAATAAATATTGACCCCAGAAATTCAAAATAATTTTAGAACATTTTAACCAAAAAAAGATGTATTGGGTCTCCAAAGTTGTTTTTCTGCTTTAGCAGTGATCTTTTTTTTTTATTTACTGGTTCTTGACATTTATTTTAATTTCTAAAAATGTATTTCAAAGTTCAGAAAAGCTCTAAAAATAGCACAGCTCCTCCAGTGTATCCTTTACCAAGATTCACTAATTTTTAATATTTTGCTCAATTGGCTTTCTCTCAAGAGAGAGACACACAGTCTGAGTGACTGACATAGACATACACTTTTCCCTGAACAATTTCAGAAACGATTACAGAAATCATGCCCTTTACCTTTTAATATTTAATGTGTATTTCCCCAAAGCAAATATCTTATATAACCATGATATTAGCAGTTTCAGGAAATTTAACATCGATGCAATGTTTAGTCTGGTCTACAGTTTACATTCCAGTTTTGTGGAGAGTCCTAACAGTGTCCTTTTATAGTGGTCATTTTTCTAATAGAGGGCTCAATTGAGGATCAGGTCTGACATTCAGTTATCATATCTTGCTAGTCTCCTCTACTCTAGATACTTCCTCAGCTTCTCTTTATTTTTCATGATATTGGCATTTTAAAATACTGACCTGTTCTGTTATAGAGAATCCCTCAGTTTTGTTTTCAGTTTTCCATGTGATGAGATTCAGATTCTATGTTTTGCCCTGGTAAGCTAAATAAATGATGTTTTGTGCTTCTCCAGATATCGTATCTTACCTCATATTGGTGATATTAATTTTGATAACTTAGTTAATGTGACATCTGGCTTCTCAGTGCTAATAATGTATGTTTTTAGCATCAGAACGTTTTAACCACATTTTCAATAGGATCATAAAAGAAAGGGACCGAAGACAGTGAGAAAACTGAAAACATTTAGTGGTTTGTTCATACTTTCGATTTTATGATGACTTGAACTGCCACAGTTACATTGTCTGAAATGTTTTTGCATTTTAATCTAAGGTTTTGAATTATTTCTAATGGATTTTAATCCTTTGAATATATTTTTTGAAACAGAAACCTCTGGTTGCGTGAGCTGTGATAGAGTGAGGAAACTAACTCATGATTTCCTTGAAGTTCCTGTCTATATGCAGCCAGTCAGTGGTACTTGTAAAATTTAGAGCGTCTAGAACTGTGCTGATCCAAAGGTAGCATGGACTGAGAATAGTGGGTAAATTATATAAAAAATTAAATTTTAGTAGGTAAATTATGTAAAAAACATAAATTAATTTATAGGGGTACTTCATAGAGTATGAGTGAAACATTTTTCCAAAAACACCGTGGCACTGGCTCAGTAATTCTGTTTATATGTTTGTTACTCAACACCAAAGACAAGAGTCAAAAAGTGTCTTCCATGCAGCCTGTATTCTTTCATAGCTTTTCCTCTTGACCTTTATTTTATGTAAAATCATTAAGTATCCTCTCAAACTACTTTCTGGATTCATTCAACTTATTTTAGAATAAGCAAATATGAAAAGGTAGAAAATAATTCCACTTGTAAATTCCAGTTGATTCTGAAATCTGGCACAAAAACAAATCATTGATATCCTTGGTATCATTACAGAGAGATAATGTGGAGCAGTAATTGATGGATGTCTTCCCAGGTACTAGATATTAACTCTTAGTAGACACCTAAGGATCTCTGGGGTCCCCAGGGAGCAGCCTTCATCATTCTTTCCAAGTTAACTCAGAATCAGTCAGATACTATTAAAATGAAAATCAGTGTGTCCTCCATCGGTTTAAAGGTTATCCAAATGGATAATTTGTTAGGCATCTGAAATTCTATCCTGTTAATAGGAATCTGCCTACAACTGCAAGACAGTTTAATTTGATTTCTACTGTCTGTTTGCAGTCAGGGCTATAGAGGGGCAAATTGGAAGTTGAACGAAGATACTCTGCTGGCTCATTTTTCAAGTATTCAGTAGTCTCAGCACTCATATTGCTCATAATAACCAAAAATATAGCTTTGGGGAGTGATTTTCATCCTTAATCATATGGATATCAGAACTACTGCTATTTTTAAAATTATTATTTAAACTAAGGTAAGAATTTATTCAATATAAAATAAACTCTTACTGTGTATGAGTAACTGGACTGTGTACTGCACTATATTGTTTCAAGGTGACTTAGGCATTCTTACTAGAGAGGAAGATGATGATGGTAATAACAGTAAGACAAGAAATTGCATCTCAACAAATGTAATAGTGATTCAGAAGGCTGTGAATCACTGGGTTATATCATAGCTCTGCTTTTAATAGTTTGAGTCTTCACACAGCTTTCCATAGTGGTTGAACCAGTTTGCATTCCCATCAGGAGTGTGAAAGTGTTCCTCTTTTTACACATCCTTATCAGCATTTACTATTGCAAGATTTTTGATAGGAGCCATTCTTACTGGTGCAAGGTGGTATCTCATTGTGGTTTTTATTTGCATTTCGCTGATTATAAGTGATGCCGAACATTTTTTCATATGCCTATTGGCCATTTGCATTTCCTCTTTGGAGAAGTGTCTTTTCAGTTCTTCTGCCAAAGACAAACTGAAGTCTTTTACAGCAACACGGATATAGCTGGAAAGGATTATGCTAGTGGAATTAATCAGAATGAAAAAAATAAATACCGGATGGTCTCACTTATAAGGGACTATACAGAAACCAAACAAAGGGCCAAGAAGAAATCAAAACTAGCAAGCTCAGAACAGAACAGAACATACAGCAGGGAAAAGGTTGGGGTTTGGGGGGTAAAACAAGAGGGAGGAACACAAAGGAATATGGTAATGGTCACATGTGATATATTGGTAGGGGAACTATGGGGTCTACAACTATGTAAGAAAAAAAGTACATATATAATTTCTGAAAAACCAGAAGAAGGACAAAAAACAAATCACAAAAGGCTGTGAAAACTTGGAGGCTTGTTATTAAGATGATCAAGATCACTATAAACCAAAAAGTAACTTTGAAGCTGTTTTTTCACTATATGAAAGACATTAGGAAAGAGGTATGAAATGTTTGCAGAAAATAAAAAGTTCAGTTTTTCTAAACTGCTGAGTTTGTAGTGAATAAATGAGAGAGAACTTTTAGAAAGTGATTTGGGTGTCTACAATTATTCAACCCAGCTACAATTAATCTTCCAACATTCTCAGACTAAAAAGAAAATGTCCCACTTTGCTTTCTCTTTACTCCTGGATTCTTAGAGTCTTGTGCTCCATAAGGTATAAAAATTTACTTGTAAGTGGGTTCCCATGATCCAACTTCTCCCATATCAACGTCCTTAAGTCATGGATGAAATCTTCACTTGAGTTCACTCTTGAATTTGGGATTTCCCACTCAACATTACCCTTTTTTGCTCCCCCACATCCCACTCCCTTAATTCCTAGGTGATCAATGCAGGTAAAGTTTGTGTCTGTGATCCCTGTTACTACAGTGAGTCTCTCTCTTTCCTGGTGGTCCACGGTGATCAGTATAGGCTTAACTACTTATCACAAGTGCCTGTTGAGCTACTGAAATGTAGCTAGTCTGAACTAAAGTGGATTTGTGTAATATGCACTTCATGTTTCAGATTTAATCCAAAAAATATGAAAGTATCTCGCTAATTTTACATTTGATACTTGGGATATAGTAAGTTAAATAAAATATATTGTTAAAATTTTTTTGAAAAAGGTGGTCTGGCCAGTGAAGAGAATTTTAACTCTGTAACCACACTGACTCATTAGCCCTTAGACTAATGTTATTCTAGCTCAGGATCCCAAATAGAACCATCAGGACTATGTTATCTTTGCTGTGCAGGCAACATCACTGTTTAGATGCTGATGAGCAGAAGAGTCACATAATTTGAATAATATTGTAGGAAGGTGAATTAGGAGCTCTATGCAGGTTTCATTAATGTAGAGTAGCCTCTATTCCAGGAGGAACAGCAAGGGTAAGAAACTTGTGTTGCCTTCCAGTAAAGAGGGCTAAGCTTTTGTGGCAAATGTGAAGGTAGGAAGGGAATAAGACAGAATCTAAAGTCAGGATCCCTATGACTTGTAAACTATATAATACTGATTACTCACACCTTATTTACGTGCTCACCATGTACCCTATGCTCTCAGTGCTTTACATGCACGCACGCACGCACACACACACAAAATAACACTTAAGTTTTTTATCTTGAAAATCTGGAAAATGATTTAAAAAGCTTAAAAAATAAACTTCCATTTTCTGAACAAAATGAATAGCTGGATGATTTAATTTGCCATGCTTTAGAAATATGCTCTCAGATCCACTCCTATTTCCAGGACCCAAGAACTCTTCAACTCTCATATAAGGGGTCCAAGAAACCATGACTAAAGACTAAGAAGCTTAATGTTCCCTCAGACTTTTTAATTGTGTGATTAAAGGGTTTTGCCAATCCTCACAATCATGAAAACTGCTTTTCTGATCGTCTTTTAATTTTCTACTCATTCAGCGAATATTTGCTGAGTGCTACTATGTGTATGGCATGCCATGCTAAGCAGCATCTACAAGGGCTTTCCTCTTATGGAGCTTATGTTCCAACACAGGAAGGAAGACAGCAATAGTATAAAACCTGACAAAATACCAGAGAGTATGTAGCCCATTAAAGTGGATTAATGATAATGACTGGTTGAATCTTTTGATTCATGAAGGCATCTTTGTGGAGGTGATATATCAGAATAATGAGCCTCCTTGTGAAGATCTTAGGAGAAGTTTGTAGGCAGAATAAATAACTTACACAAAGCCTTTCAAAAGGGAATATGTGGAGAAACAGAGGGCATCATGGCTGAAAGTATAATGGATGAGGAAAAACAGGATAGACCATAGTGAAATGGTAAGAGTCTGAGCATGTCAAGCTATCAAAGCCAGAGTAAGGTATGTGGAGCAGGATAAGTGAGAAATGTAATATGAATTCTGTAACCTAAGGTCCAGGTTAGGGGATTCATTTTTGCCTTTACAAATTGGACAATATGGAAATACAACCAATTGAAATGGAAATTTCCACATGAGCTGATACAATGGAAACAACTTAATGTTGTTTTTCTGGTGTTGTGTTACAACATGTCAATGTGACAAAGTCATCAACATTTTTGAGTATGGAGACATACATCTTGTTATTTATAAGAAAGGCTTATGAGGGCCATGTCTTTGTAGCAATACCTAAGTAGACTTGTATTCAACTTGAGTCTCCGATAAGATAATCAACTCAGGTGATATTATAACCTATTTCATAGTTATGTTAATAGAAGCACTAATTAGGAAGCTTGTACATTTTTATTAGGTGCTAACATTTATTGAGTGATTACTATATGCAGACACTGTGCCAATCATTTTATTGACATTTCATCTGATCTTTATGGCAGTCCTCGGGGATGGCCTAGATAGAGAGACTGTAGGTAAAGCCTGTCTGGGCCCAAAGGGTAAGCACAACTTGAGTACATTTAATTGCTTTTCTTGAGCAAAACACACAGTGTCTTCTGTCTTTGAACACTATCTTCAGAAAACACAGAATCTATTGTGTTTGGGAAAAACAAAAAAAGGAAATTGTAATATACCACTTTCACAGTGCCCTTTGCTCTTAGAAACTGAGCTAAGTTGTTAAGGAATGACTTGCTTTTACCCAGACTCTAGAAGAAAGGAATGCCGCTAATACATACGTGTGTGTGTGTGTGTGTGTGTGCACTAACACACTCAGGAAGAGACATATTTCATATTTTCTGCCATCGGAGAGCTTTGTTGCTTGTTTTTTTCTCCACCAAACAGATCTGGTTTATATTAAATGACTCGAACTAGTGAAGCTCACCTGTGTATACATGTATTACCGGTGGTATCTGATACCTGGTAGGACAGTCATGATTGTACCACTGTGGAATATGCCAGCGTGAGTGTGATAAAACTAGATAATGGAAGATATATAAAGGTTTTCTTGCATTTATTACAAATTTCATTTTTGTACAGGGCATACTGATATCAGATTATCGTTAATTTGTTCTTTCTATTTGATTCTTTTCAGCGGGAGATTTATCATTTTATAAATTCCATATTGTATACCTGAACTAAGTCAAGATTCTAAGGATGTGGTTTCTAGGCATTGGAAATAACTTGTGCAAACCCTTTGAAAGTTAATGAATGTGCACGTAATCAAAAATACATTTCCTTTAAAATGCCTTTCATTCCCAACTGGAAACTGGCAGTCTTGAAGCTGCTCACCAAATGTGTGCCCCAGATACTGCGGACAGAATTAAGCTGGCACCTGAGGGTGTGGGCAATAATTGCTTAATAATAAAGTGAATGGAATAAAAATATATGTTTAAAAAAAAAAAAAAGAAAAGCTAGAGCAAGTCAAATTCTCTAAGTTTGGAACTTGTTTAGGTGCTAATGGGTATAAAAAACTTGAGCAATGCTGGCATTGGAAAAGCAAAGTAGATAAAAGGAACATACAGTGTTCCTCTAGAAATAACAGGTAGTAAAGAAAGTCCAATATTGGTATGAAATTTATGATCATAGATGGATGAAGCCAGGGATTCAGTGACTGGGAGAAGGGGTTAATACCATATCAATAAAATGAATGAACTAGTTACTCAATAAATCTTGGGGTGAATATTTAAATATAGTTGTGAGCACTTTGAAAATATAAAGCACTATAATAATGTCAAAAATGCATACTTTGAGTTTGACATTGATTAAAATTTCTTAATATATCACTCCTTTAAATCATCTTAGATAGTTCGTTGAGATTTTTCTGAGGTTTTGCATCCTAAGCAGGTATGTATTTTTTTTTTAGCATTTTAAACACTTCCCCTGGTGAAAAAGTTGAATGTATAGAATATGCATAATGAGACAGCAGTCTCCTCTTATTTTTAAACTCTTTCTGGAAAAGAAAGGAAAGAAAGGCAAGAGATGTGAGATTGATGGGATTTTTAGGTAGGAGCCAAGGCTGAGTGAAGAGGCTGAAACTGCCCTGAGATTGCAGCTCACACAAAGGGAACAGGCTCCACTGTTGGGCCAGGAGCCAGTGGTAGCAGACTTAGTTAAAACATGACATTCAGCTTAATTTCTCTTTACTTAAAATGGTCAGGTCTATCTGTTGGTCCAGAAATATTGCATCTTTTTTCTCAAACTTATGTGAAGTGTCAGTGAACATTGTTAAACATGAGTTAGGTAAAAGTAGACATTGTTTGAATTATAGAATCATTTTAGGTGTTGGAATGGACACAGGTGAAACCTCAGCTACCTTGTATTTCTCCTGCTTTGCTCTTTTTCTAGTTTCTAGGACCTTAATTCCCCCACCATTTCATCTCGAAACATACACATGTACCTGTGCCTTCCCTGCCCCTGACCAAAAATACTGTTATGACTTAGAGCCAAGCTCAGAATTGCCCCCTCTGCTGGCTACCTGTGTAGAAACCTTGCTGTATACCCTAAAAAAAAAGAGAAAAAAGTCCACTGATTTCTGAAGTGACATAAAGATGAGGGACTGGAGAAGATTGAGCCATATATTAGATTGTTGTCTGCTTATCGAATAAAACCCCCTTTCTCATAAAGGGCAAAGATATATAAAAAAAAAGAAAGAAAATGTGTGTGTTTAATATATGGAACAAAAATAAAATAAGTCTATTTTGACGTAGTCCTTGAGTAGAAGATAGGTCAAAAAGCTCAGCCATCCCTGAAATGAATTTTAGACTCTTATTATTGGCGTGATGGGGCAGAGAGAGATATCTGTGATGGTTGCATTGCCGATAAAAATGGGTTTTTACAGTAGGTGCTAAATTAGATGTAGAAAGTAGGAGAGTTATCAAACCTACATTGTCGTGTCTGACCCTCCAGGTCCCAGTTGTGGAATCATAATAAAAACGAGTTGTGGGCTTATCTGGAGATGCAGCAATAACTGGCACAAAACAATTTTTTGAGCTTCTCTTCAAATGGGGTGACACCAGGGGTTACTCAGGGTCATGAAGGAGATGCATTGGTTTTGATCAGTTTTTAGAACTATATAGTAGCTTATCTGTGGGTCAGAGAAATTTAGTTTTCTCCATTCCTTTTTCATCACTTTTCCCCTTGGGTGCTATGTGGATTAGCCTTTGGAAGCTGGTATGAGGCTCTCAGCATAAATAGAGTTTGTGCAGCTCCAACACACTGGGCTCCCAGGTTCATCTAGCAGCATGTTAGATTCACCAAAGTATTAGATGACACTTCGCCATCTCTGTGAGTGAAAGAAAGAGAAATATTTAATGATAGTGCAGAAATGCGTACAATTCCAGGCTGCTAATGAGAAAAACCCTCTCTGCATTTATTTTATTCACTTGTGAAGTGTTACTCTCTCATAATTACATTGCTAATGTGACTTTCTGCTTTTACTTTTTGTTTGATTTGTCTTTACTAAAGAATTTACTGGAATCAAACATTATTATCCAAGCAGAGAAAGCTTAGCATCACTTGTCCCACTGTCACTTCGTCACTTTTGTATTAAACTTAGAGCGTATTTGGTTCTATTCAAATATAGAAATAAAAAGCAATGTAGTTTATATACAGAAGTTAATTCGTTGCCCTTGACTATTTGTTGGATTCTGAAGATGGGACACATTTGGAGAGTTTTAACACTGTAACTACTAATCCTAAAATAGAATTACAGGATATGTTAAGGTAATGCTTTAATAAAGCTTAGACACAATTTTAATTGTTTTTATACAGGTAATATTTATCTGAATCTGACTAGAAATTTCAGAATTGTATGAAAGAAAATTGCACAACAGCTATATGAAATACTATTTTCTCTGCTTCTACAAATTCCTGAGTTTCAAACTAACCAAAGGAAGAAGAATCTTGATGGGTATATCATATTTGTTCTTGTGCTACCAAGTGATTGAGTATGTGATTGAATGTGTATGTGTGTGTGTGTGTGTGTGTTTAATATATATGTATAATAAAAAAAATAGATGCTAAAATATGGGTGCACATCATCATAATAAATTTTAAAAAACCCAGACACAAGGTCACATCTGTTTACATGAAATTTCCAGAATAAGAAATTTACAAAATTCCAGAGTGACAGAATGCTGACTGATTGTAGTCAAGACTGGGAAGGCATGGGCTGGGAAGCAACTGGTTAAGGCATACAGAGTCTCCTTTGGGGATGGTTTGGAACTGGGTGACTAGAAGGGTTGGTGGCACAACATTGTAAGAACATTGAATGCCCCTGAAATTTTCATTTAAAATTGGTTAATATTATGTTATGCCAGTGTCTTTCAAACTATAAAAATGACTTTTTAGGAAAAAAATGACTGTCTAATGTCTAAAATCAGAAAACTGATTTTCTGACCACACTCAGCACTTCATTTTTTTTTTTTACTTATTTTCACCATCAGGATAATCTAAGATATAGAACTGTTGATTTTGTCCTTTGCATTTTTCTACCTGGCAACACATAGTGAATATGTTCATCCTCTTATATTCCATATAAATTATCAGAGAAAGGAGCAAGGTTTATGAGAGTGCAGATCTGCTTTTTTTTAAGAAAATGCATAAAAATATAAATTGACCCCACAACAGAATTCCATGGAAGAATTTTCAGATTCTAGAGTTTTTTCTGTGAAGGACAGAGAATAAATAGTTTGGGTTTTATGGAGCCATCCAGTCTCCATTGCAACAGTCAAGGTTACCATTGTTAGCACGAAAGCTGCCTCAAACATTACCTGAGTAAATGAGCATGACCGCGTTCTAACAAAATTATATGGAAATGTAAGTCTTTCATCATTTTCATTTAACAATAATCTTGCTTTGTGGGAGTTTTTTCAGCCTTTTGAAAATGTGAAATACAGTGAAAAAGATAACAGAACCAAACTCCTAGACACATAGAAGAGATTGGGGGGAGATGGAGTTTGGAAGGTGGATGAAATGGGTAAAGGGGGTCAGCTCTGTCCTGATGGATGGAAACTAGACCTTTGAAGTGATCCTGATGTGGCGTACACAGATGTCAGATAATGCTGTACACCTGCAACCTACATCAAGTTATAAAGCTATGTTACTTCAGTAAAAGTTTATCAATACAAGCAAAAATGTAAAAACAAATTGCAGATACTACAAAAATAGACAACTAACCACATTTGCCCATAAACCAACTTTACCAGTTTTTTATTTAGAGGATGAAAATTAGACCCAGGTAGTCTGTAATGAAAGCATTGCTACAGTTATTCTAGTTACTATTCTTTAGTGGTTGACTAGAAAGTGTGGAGGTAATATAAGATAGAGAATTGACACATACAGCAATCGAAGTGCTACTGTACGATGCTTTTTTTTTTTTTTCTTTTTTTGAGATTAGGTCTCACTATTTTTGCCTGTGGAACTGCAGGCTCTCATTGCCCATGGTACCACAGACTCAAGCAATCCCCACCCTCATCTTCCCAGGAAGCTGGGATGACAGGCGTGTGCCATCACGCCCAGCTATTTTTTTGGAACTAGGTCTCACTACAGGCCCCAGGTGGGACTCGAACCGTGATCCCTATCCCTGGCCGCTTCATAGGCTGAAGCTTACAGGCACAAGCCACCGTGCCTGGTCTGTATGCTGCTTTTGAGCACTTAAAAATTACACTAGGATGGAACTTTAAAACTTGTGTGTGGTGTGGAGTCTCTTTACCCCTTTGCCTTTGTCTTTTTACTTAGCAAGGATTTGTTTTATGTTGAAAGGCAGTTTCTTTGCTACTTGAAATGACTACCCATTTTGGGCAACACCTATTATTTTGTAATAGTTAAGTCTCTTTCCTTTCTGTGTGCCAGCCATATCTTTGCTGCCAAAGAATTAACCTTTTCTTGCACCCCTATCTTCTCTTTAGCTCAGAAGGTGAGCTTAATATAAGATACAGCTAATTACACTTTATTTTATCAGCTGTTGTCGAATTAATGTAGATTTTCTTACTTGTATTTTCTTCCAGCCTTCCATTGCCTGGTCTAGTGCCTGCCAGGGTAAACGGTGCCCTTGCTCCTGGACTGTGAAAGCGAGGGGCTGACTCTTGCACCTTCATTCCATTAAGGTTCCTGTAGAAGCCATTGGGCTGAAAAATAAAGGAGGGGGTGGAGGAGAGGTTTCTCCACTGATACCTACTGTGCTTTAGAATCAGTGGCGCATTTCCACATCAGCCTGTTTATTTTATCTGAATACTCTAATGATTCTTCTACTGTTTTCTAACTTCCACTCTTAGAATTCTGTTTGGTGTCTTTTAAGGAATGAGTACAAATATGGAGACTCATAAAAATGAAGACTCTGCTAGCTAACTCTTGTTAGATTTTCAGTAACTAGAGGGAGGGAAGGAAATTCAGATGCAGCATTTGTGGAGGTCTCAGTTGACTTGTAGATAGATCTTACCAGAAAGTAAGAGATGGGAAAATGTTCAGATTTAGCACAGCCTAGCTTCCTTTGTTATATCCACCATCTTCACAATAGACTTATTGTGCACATAACATAAAAGAATCATATGTGCCTGATAAAGGAAAAGCAGATGAGATATTGAAGAGTTTGTCACTGATTTTTTTTAAACTGACTTCTAAATTTTGATATTTCTTTATTAAAATCCGGACATCTATCTGTGTTTGCCTTCTTTTTGATCCTAATTGATTATTGTCCTCTTAGGAACACTGCCCAAAGATGTAACATATAAAAAGCAGTGTCATGATTGATTACTGATGTCAAGTACTTTCAATTTTAGGTTTATAATGTTTTATGCACTGGTTAACAAAATAAAGGTTCAGGTTTACTAAATTAGCTTTCCATTTCTTTTTCGGATGCACTCACCATGTGTACCCGAAATATAGTAGCAGCCAAAGCCTCATTGTGCCCCAGAGAATTCCTTTGTGAGTCAGGTTTTAAGAAAGGAAGAGGTCAGGATTTAAGGCAAAGCTACAGGCATAATATAGTGAAGATTAAGAATGAAAACACTTGGCAGAATTCAGAACACAGAGTGTCAGTAAAGGAAAGACAGTGGGGAGCAGTCTAGAAGAACAGAGGTGAGCATTTGGAAGATCTTCAAGATCTAAAAATCTTCTGGCTAGTGGGTCTCAACTTTGGCTACATATTGGAAGGCCCACAAATTTGTAAATGATATATTTACCTTGGTCCCAACTTGTCAATTAAATCAAGATCTTTGGGAATTAGGTCTGCCATTTAAAGGTTTCAGTTACTATAACCTGTAACACAAGTTATAGGCCTAATCAAGCCTCATTTTGCAGAGGCCTTCCAGAGCAGATGACCATGGTCAGAGAATTTCTATTTACTTGGATTTTAACCTCAATCCCCTCTCTTCCTGTTGTCTCCTTTACTCTATATACTATATATGTAATCACATCTCCTCTTCTGCTTTAATTTTTACAGATTTCCAACTCCCAAATCTGTGGCCAACATCATTTTTCTAGCACCATACCTTTATCCCTAACTTCTTTCTTGTCATTTCTGCCGGTTACTTAAACTCATTATATTTAAAACTGAACCTCCCCTCCATTCCTCCAAGTCCCTGGATCTACTTCTTATCTGGATTCCTTACCTCGCTATAGACCACTTTTCTCCCCTCAGCTATTTGAGCCAGGAATCCTGGGATCCTCCTCTCTTTCTGCTCTTATGTGCTCTTATTGAGTCAGCCACCAGTGCATCCGTCCTGCCTCTTGGCCATTTCTTAGATTCACCGTACCTGTTCTTCTTGTCCCCAACTTCATTTCGGATGTTGTTTTTTCTGAAGCATTGCCACATCCTTTGACCTCTAGTCTTGCTTCCTCTCTTCCCTGACATTATTAGGGGTCTCTGTAACACACATTTCATCACCTGTCATATTTCTTACATCATGTGCTTTAATCACTCAGCCATTTCTTTCAAAAAATGGCCTTTTCCCTCTGTGTATCACTGTACTCAACCAACTTTTTAGCATTATGAAAGGCACAATCTATTGATTCAGTCTCTTTAGTTCAAGTCTTATCAAAAACTGAACTCTTCATTTATTTTTTCCCCTCTTTGTTCAAAAGTAGTCATTCCAGCATGATTTTAATGGCCCCAGCATTGGCCAGATCCCAAGAACTAGAACCTGCCCCTGCAGGAAAAAGAATAAAAAGGTCCCAAGGTAAACATGAGACCTACCTTCCTTTCAGACTGTATCCTTGAAAGTTAGTACTTTTATTTTTTAAGGTATCCTGCCTGCTTATTTCTTGTACCTGACTTCATTGTCTCTTATTTCTTCTTGCTAAGCCTGTTTAAGGCTCATTGTGATTCTCATATCTAGTTCTCTGCCAAGGATCACCTGACTCTCAATCAGTTGTTTTTATTTTGCATCCCTCAGTTTTTTGGTCCCTTTGCTTCAGGGTATGGTTCTCTGAATTAATGTCACCCTTAGACTATTCTCATTTACCTTTATTCCCTGGAATTTTGGCTGTTTTTCAGAGTCCACCACTACTAGTTCCCACCATGCCATTATTGCTTTGTTGACCCAAGTAGCCCTGTGTGACAAAAAGATCAGCTGTCCAGAACCTGATTGTCCCAGTGATATATTGTTTAGATGCTTGTCTTTTCACTGTTACCTTTTTATTTTTTTTATTTTTTAATTGATTGCACATATATATATACACACACACACACATACACACATATATATATATTACATCATTGCATATTTTATTAACATTACCCCAAGGTTCTCCCACCACCTTATCACCCATGAACCATCTTAATCTCCTTTCTCCATCCCTCCCCCGGTTTTACCCCCCTCCCCTTCTCTTGCACTGCTTCAGTTCTGCTAACTCACTGTTACCTTTCTGCTGCTATTTGCTGCTTGATCAATTAGCCACTTTTTTAGGCTCTGCCTGAAAGATGACAGGCATTGAAATTCTCCTCTTAGAAAATTGATTAATTGCATGTGTATTGTTTGGGTTTGCATGTGTATTGTTTGGGTTTTGGGTTTTTTTGAAAAGTGTTTTAGTAGTTGACCTAGTGTTTACAATATACCTTTACAAATAATCCAGGTGAAAATATACACTTTCACATAACACAATACCTCTTTATGGGTGGTATGAGTACCTTTTAGCAAAATTATTTCCTTTGTTCTTCTGTAGGTCTCTGTAGGTAAAGTATTTCCCCCACCCCCACCCCCCCACTGGCTCCCTTATGTTTATCTTTGATTTATTCTAATTTGTAAGTGATGTGCCAGAGTATAATTTTTCTTTTTTTCCTTGTTTACTTTATGGTTATCAAAAATTCTGTTGATAAATCATCTAGCTCAAGATTCTTTCCTCAGCCATGTCTGATCTACTCATTACCCCTTCAAAGGCATTTTTCATATCTTTTACAGTTTTCTTGATATCTGGATCTTCTCTTTGTTTCTTTCTTAAAGTTGTCATTTCTCTGCTCACTTTGTCTCTCAGTTTGTTCTTTAATGCTTAAGAGCCCATTGTGTGTTAGTCATATTATTTCAGCATCTTTGCCATATCTGGTTCTAATATTTGCTCTGCCATGTTCGATGTTTTGTATTTTGATTTAAAACATATAAATTGAACTTTAGTTTTGTGTTACTGAGGTATGAAGACAGGGGATGCAGTCTACACTTTTGTGATTAGAACTCAGTTTCTTAGTGACCATATGCCTCTAACTGTGAGTTTAACAGTTTAACAATGCACAATTTACCCCGAATGATGGTACAGGATCACCAGCTGGGCTGGTTAGGAGTATATCTTCCTTTGGTTATACCCCTTATAGATTATACTTTGATTAACTAGTTTCCCCTGAGAGCAGACCTTCTTAACAACAGCATGTACTAGTGTATTTCAAACTGGTTTCTTCCTTCTCCTCCTGCCTGAAATCCAAGAGGATTGATTTTCTCCAATATTTACATTGGGAATCTGGTGGAGCTCCAGGAGGTATATCTCAGGATATTGTACCCCCTTCCCCGCCTCACCATACCTGTGACTAGATCCCTCTGAAATTTGTCTGCAGAGCTTCCAACAGTCCCTCAACAATGGTTCAGGTTTTCCTACCTGGCCCTGCTTCCTGGAGTAGCTTTGTTCCTGAGTCCTTGCTCTGGGAAGCCAGGTTCCCTGTATTTCCTCTTGATCTGTTCACTTATGACCTTCTCTCTTTTCTGGATGCAAGAAGAGTCGTTGGGTTTTTATCTGTTTAGCTTGTGTTTTGTTGTTAGGACAGCATGGCAACTTTCAAACTCCTATCATTTTGGAGCCAGAAATGAAAACCCGGTACATTGAAAGTCAAACCTACTTTTCTGCCTTCTTGTGTGATACATGGTGAAGTCTCACTGAAACATTTTTTTTATATCACAATATACCTTACATTTAGCAAACTCATGTAGGCATTATCATTTTTGAGAATCCATTTGTAGAAATGAAGTCCATAGTGTTACTGCGGTTTTACTTTGTAACACTTTCGTTTAAGAAAGCTTTAATATTTAAGTAGAGAATAGACAAAGGAAACCTTGAGTTAGTTTGGACAATAAAGAGGAGTGAAGTGAGTGGCTATTCTTACAGTCCTGTTGATCTTATAATTTCACACCAGAATACAGCTCACATACAGAGCCTCTTTCAGTCTGAGCTCTGTTGCATACTTTTGATAAAAATTGAAATGAGTCTGTTGTCTGGAATGCTGAACTGCAAAAAGTGCCCCCTGGGGGCCCTTTAATTTTGTTTGGTTTTGTCTGAAATGGAGTTTAAATGTGGATATAAAATGGATCATCTGTGTTTTCTGTCCTTGGAGCATGAAATGCAAAAGCAATTTTGGAAAGACCTATAGGATAGAGATCTGCGGATGTTTAGCTTCTCAGAAAATGTAGAAGTTTCACCAAGTTTGCATGGTACCTCATCTTTCAAACCCAACTGCAACCCACATGGACTGCAGGACTCAGCATGTGGTAACTTCGTCGTGTCCTCTCCTCGCTGTGGATTGTGCCTTGGGATTAGTGTGAACTTGACACTAAGGTACCTTGTACAGTTCAGGGAGACATGTTTGCCCTGCTTGCCATGCTTTGGCCACCCTCGTTATAAGTTCATCACACAACTTGTTTAACATGTTTACTTTTTAAACCCTTTGGAGAATTAACAGGTGGTTGCATGACGGAGATGTTTGTTTTAACAGGCGAAAAAGTGGGAGGTAATTTAGACACATACTATGATGCAATAGGAAAATACCTAATTATTTCATTTTTGGCTCAGCATTTAGTTTCAGTTAAATCTGCTGATAGCAAGGCTCGACAAGTTTTGTTGCTTTGTGCTCTTAACATTGTCTACAAGTGAAAAACTGGCTCCCTAGTGGTTGCTGTGCTTCAGTTAATTGTACCAGGAACCTTCAACGTTAGTGCTTGCTGTAAGTAAGCACTCAACGTTTCTGTCATCAACCGTTACAATGTGAAGGCAGAGAACTATAAGTTAGTATATTTTTACATACTCTAGCAACCAATTTATATTCTCTGTTCAAGCACAAAATGCCCCAAAAGTGAAATCCCCAAAGCAAAGCCTCTAATTGTCATTCTACCTGGCACATTCAGTCTCTTCTTTCAGGAGATTGGTTATGACTGGTTCTTGAACTGTCATCATTGAGTATGTAGAAGGGGCAAGGAATTTTGTTGGATAATTATATGTTTGGTTTAGGATGAAGGGACTCTTGTCAGAAATTGATGTGTTCTCAGATGGAAATTCAGCATGTGGGATCTCTGGTTCTTTCTATAAAGGACCACATAGTAAAATTTTAGGATCATGGGCTACATGTACTTTGAGATAGTCACTCAGTTGTACTGTTAGAGAGTGAAATCAGTCATAGTTAGTAGCTAAGAAAATCCATGTATTCGTGCGTCTCTGTGAAGCTTTATAAAAACCCTGGGTCATCTGGATCCCAGAAAATATAGCCCCAGGGCTATAAGACTCAGACCTCATGGATAAAATAGCAGTAGTTTTTAGTTAGCTGGACTAATGCATCTATCCTTCACTATTCATAGCCAAGACTTCACCAGGTATGTGTATAATAAATTTGTTGTTCGGGAAAAAAGTGTTCTTTCCTCACTGATTTCTTTGGGATTAATCTGAGTGATGCTGTTTGTCACTTTTTTTACCTACCACTTATACTATTCTTTCTTCTCAAAGTAACATGAGGTAGCTTATAATGAAAGGGGTATGTAGTTTTTTGCTATTAGACATAGAAAATAGATAAAATCAGAACCAACATGAAAAGGTCACTCAGAGCAACCTCGGAATATTCCTTATCCACATACCAACTCAAGCTCCACCATTTCTGGCACTAATCAGTCCTTGGAGCATCCCCTAACTTGAATACTAATATACTGTCTATTTTTCTCTTCTCTCTTTTGGTTTCCTTTTTAAAAAATAAATTCTCCAGTATATTCTATTAAGTCTTCTACAAACGGGAATATTAGTATCTATCATTTTTCTTCTGATTGAAGTACAAGCCAAGAGCTATTATTCCAACTAAGTGGGTGGATGGAAGGGAAAGAGAAAATTATAAACTAATGAAAGCTGTGGTGGGCAAGTGGCCTATTCAGAGCAGTTTCCAGGGCTCCTGGTGTCTTGGGACTGTTTCCAACCCATTAGAGATACATCTTTGCACTAGAGATGAAAGGAGGTTAAGTAGAATTCAGAGGCATATGTTTGGTGATGGAAGAGGAGGTGGGGCTTTCAGTGGGGTGACAAGGAGGGGTGTCTTTAGTGGGTGTCAGAATCTAGAAACAGAGTGATTTAAAAATTGTCATGTGGCATTGTGACTTGAAAGACAATTTGAAATATAGAAACTATGGGGAAGTGAAGGGTGTATATAAATGACTCTACTGCAAAGTCTTGTATAACATCAAATACAGCTTCTTAACCAGTTGACTACAGAAGATCGTGCAGACCCCAGTCAGAGGGATCTATTTAGATCTCTGATATTCAGTTGTGCTCACATGGACACTGGAGTATTAGGAAGGAAATACTTCCCTAGGAAACATGGATGCCAGGCAAGGGTTCATTCATAAGTAGAAGAAGCTATTATCTGATAGATAAATTAACAACATTAGAGTAGAACCAGATGCAGGAAAAAAAAGTAGTAAAGACAGACAGGTAGTCCCAGGACAGAATTTAAGATGTGGTCTTATGCCAACTGTGTGACATACTAGAAATTACTTCTATGACTGGTTGGAAGATGTTCAGGGTATGTTTTCAAAATGTTTTACCTGTCCTGTAAATTTAAAAGTGCTCTAACTTTTCAATGAAAAAGAAATTCCTAACAATTTCCAACTTAAACTACAGTCCCTTCTCTCCATGCATTTTTAGAAAAAGGACAAATTGGGGCCTAGAGCAGTTTGAAGAATATTTAGTTAAAATCACTGTTATGTTAGAAAATAAAATGAAGTTAATGTAGAAAAGGAAATTCAACCTTCAGGTCTGCATATATAGTTACTTATGTTTGACAAGGATTAAAATTGTGAGGTAGAAAAAAGTTCATTTCAAAGCAATGTATAGAGAATGATTGCTTTGGTTTGAAATTTATAGTAACTAGTTGTGTGTGTAGAAATATGGAACTATTCACAGAATTGTTCATGGTTTTGATGGTTGGACAAAACAGAATGAATGGGTCAGCAGCTGTTACTTATATTCACCTTGAACTAAAGACCCTTGCACTCCTTTGTTGACAGATTAGATGTTAGAGAGGCAACTCAAGTAGAGCTGGGTTCAACCCAAGAAGAATACATCATTAGACATGAAGGGCTTTCTCTCTTTATAACCATCTTTGAGACATAAGTCATCATCACAGATTCCGTTAGTTATATCTGTGGCATATCAGGCACATTCATCTATTTGTTAAACGTATTTATTGAGCACCTACTGTTGTGAGATAGGGACAGAGTACTGAAGTGTAAAGGTGGCTGTGTCATTGCAGATTTGAGCAGATACAAACTGTAACCAGTTTAGTGTTTAAAAAAGTGCTTTCTAGTGCCAAGTTAGAGTAAGAGCAGTTGGCATTACCATAAAATGAATGATTCCCTAATGTGTTTCAATTTTTCTTTTTGTTTCTTGAGTTATGTGTTCATAGTTTATGATGAGAGTATTTTCATTAAAAAACCTTTTAGAAAGGGGTTGCCTGGCTGCTCTGTCACACCAATTCACCTAACCACCAAAACTTTTGGTTTCGGTTGTATCCATGTGTCCCATATTAACACTGTAGCCTATCAAGCAACACAGAGAAAAACTCTGATCCTGCACTTACTTCTGTTATGGGAATAGATGTGAAATGATATGAAATGTCTATTGTTGCCACATGCCAACTCAAACTTTTTATTTTCTCCCACAGAAAAAGCAAAGAACAAAAGATCTTTCTTGGGTATTTCATTCCTACAATCCATATGATCATAAGGTAAGAGAATCATGTTATTAGTGTACTGCGTAATAGAATTACAAACATAGAGCATAATCTCACCAGTTACATAATGACTTCAAAGTATACTACTGGTTATATTTATATTTTCATTTTCCAATTCTTTGTCTTAAAGAATAAAGGAAACTTTTATGAGCTAAAATATTTGTGTTAGTCCCATTAAAATTGAGCTACAAGTCACTGAAATTATATATACTGTGAAAAGACAGTTGGGAGATATTTTTTATTTGGTTGGATTTTTTTCCCTTTTCAAATACCGTAGTATAATAGACTTAGCCTTTGAATCATTTCAGTTAGTTGAAATATTAATTGCCAGCTCTCGGTTCTCCATTGCTTATGATAAGAAGTTATTTTTCTAAATAAAGTCCTTAACAAAGAGCAGTACCTAATATAGTATCTGAAATATTCGCTGCTGAGAGTTTAGCTACACAGAAAGCCATATACTGCAAAGGGCCCTGTATATCTGTCCCAAGACATTGTAGACCCATCATCTATCTTGTTTTGTGAGGTTTACCACACCCTCCACTCAGTGTATTTGAAAAATCCCCACACATCTTTTCTTTTCTAGGTATTGCAACATATATTTGTAAATGACAAGGATTCTTTAAAGCACACATACAACCATTTTTTAAGGAAGTTCTCGGCACCATGTCATCATGGTGAAATAGACTACAGAATTTCTGAGACGTGTGCAAAACTTCTATATCACATCGGGTTCCAATAAATCTGTTTAATTTGAGGTGAATTCAGAAGCAAACAAAAATTTTGCAGAGTTGAAATGCTAATATAAACTTAAATCTTTATCTATGAATTTACAGGAAGACATGTGGTAGGAATTTTTTAACTAGCCAAAATAACTAGTGTGAAAACTAGTTTCCGCAGTTGAGAATACAGAGATGTCTGGATTCAGGAGGAAAAAATCATGCCAGTTGTTCTTAGAAGTTGAAAGAATTTGAATAGCTTCTAGTGTTTCTATGGTGACATAATGACTTAAGCATCAAAAATTTGTAAATGGTGTGTTTATGCCCCACGTGACCATGGTGCTTTTACTATACTACTAATTATGTCATTGAAAGTTAGTATTTCTTAAGTTAAAACAGAGATTTTTGGTAGAATATGACAATTTCTTTGAAAGAGGTTAGAGAGCTAGTAGTGTCTGACAATGCAGATGGAAATAGCAGGCAGAGAAATAATAAATAATATATAGCAAAGGAGTAAGATTGGCCATGTCTCTGATAGGAAAACTAGAGTTTGTCTTTTAGTTGAAACCATTTAATTGACATGAATTTAAGAGTGACTGAAGTTAACCATTAACAATAGCAACAACAAAAAAAGACCTTGACAAATCAAAGGAGGTTTTTGCCTGACTTGACTAAATTTTGCCCACTACTACTAACATTCTTAAATCCAAAGTTAAGGGAAATTCCATTATTCTTTTATTAGAACTCTTAATGGAACTTAGCCATTTGCAACTTCTACCAGCTTCCTCTTCATATCCTTTGTGGCATTGTATCAAAGTCACCTCAAATTATTTTGGTTTCCCTTGTGAAGACATCATTCCCTTACACATTAGTCATCAGGCAATGAGGAATAGAATATAAATGCTAGATGGAGTTCCTTTTGATCTCTGCTTTAAGATCGGTAATAATTATTTTAAGTAGCTAACTATTTGAGTGATTTTTGAAGCATACAGTTTGGCCTGTTTACATTCTATTTTACTCTGTGTGTGTGTAGTGAGGAAAAAGGGAAGACTTTCCTTCCAGGCAGCAACTGGCCCCTCACTAGCCTCTTGCCATTTGCACAAGCTCCCTCCAGGCAGGTCTACCCACATTACTTTAATCTTGCCTCATGTTGATTAGTGTGTCCACAAAGACTAGAATCATGGGCTTGAGTAACCCGTGCTATTTTTTTAATTTTAGAATATTTCTCCCCCCATAAACAAAATAATAGATGATTGCAATTCAAGTAACTTTGTCATTTTAATTATCCAATTATACTCCAACAAATTAGATTTGTAGGAAGATAAGTCTTAGTGTAAAACGTTTTTATAAACTATGTTTATAGGGTTTTTTTAAAGTTATTTTAAACCTCTCATGAGCAACAGGATTTCTGTGGCGATCTTTAGGAAAGCATATACATTTATCATAGATGGAAGTTTATATAAAATACAATCTAGGCTGTCTGGTATTCCTTTAGAATTAGGTGGGGTACAATAAAATAAGATTGGACATATGTTGAAGACTATTGAAATTGAATGATGGGTTTCTTGGTGGTTCATCAGTATGTGTGTGTGTTTCTATATGATTAAAATTATCATTTTATTTATTTTTTGTGGGAAGAAAATAAGTTACAGATAGGTTTATATATATATTACAATACCATAATTACAAAATTATAAACCATGCAAAATAATATATTATTGGTGCATATGTGTGATTTAAAAGATTTCAAATACCATAGGAATGATAAACATCAGATTCAATGTACTGATTATCATTTCTGGGAATGTATAATGGGGAATAGGACAGAAGAGATGTCCACAGAGAATGTCAACTTTCTCTATAATGGCTGATTTTTTTAATTTTTTTTTTAATTTTGCATACATATGCTCTTTTGTGCCCTTCACCTCCCCTGCCTTCTTCCCCCTCCTCCTCTCTCACTCCATCGTTCGGCCCCATTGGTTGTTTGTAATTTTTCTTATTCATTTGTTTGTTTTTCCCTAGATCTGTCATATAAGTGAGATCAGTGAAATAGCCTATGGTCTACTCCTGGAAATGATGTTGTGTTACTCTTTTCATCTCTGGTCAGGCTCCTTTTATTGTTATTTTTTTAATAATGTATATAATATATTATTTTTCACATCTTTGTAATCCCCGAGGCTCTCCCCTCCCTGTCATTCCCCCCCATCCTCCCCCCCAAGTGTGTACTTCAGATTGGTTTTTAGCTTGTTTTGACTTTTCCTCCTGGCCTTTTGTTTTTCCTATGTCCCATATATTGGTGAAACCATTTAGATTCTTTTTCTTTCTGACTTGTTTCTGCTAATACACTTTCTTCTAGGTACATCCAATGTTGTCATAAATTCATCAAATTTATCATTTTTTAATTGATGACTAATATTCCATTGTGTACATATACCACATCTTTTTCATCCATCCATCTACTTTGGGACATTTGGGTTGCTTCCATGTCTTGCAATTATAAATAATGCTACCATAAATATCCGAGTATCGGTGTCCCTTTGTGCAAGCATTGAGATCTTTTTGGGCAGATTCCCAGAAGAGCAATTGCTGGGTCAAATGGTAGTTCAATTTTCATTAGTTTGAGGGTCCTCCACACAGCTTTCCATAATGGCTGGACCAGTTTCCATTTCCACCAGCAGTGTAAGAGTGTTTCTTACTCTCCACAGCCCCACCAGCACTTGTTTGTTGCCTGTTTTTTTGATATGGGCCATTCTTACTGGTGTATGGTGGTATTTCATTGTGGTTTTGGTTTGCATTTCTCTGATTGCTAGTGATGTTGAGCAGTTTTTCATGTGCCTGTTAGCCATTTGTATTTCCTCTTTGGAGAAGTGTCTTTTCAGTTCTCCCCATTTTTTGACTGGGCTTCTTGTTTTGTTTTGCTAAGTTGTGTGAGTTCCTTGTGGATCGTTGTTATCAATCCCTTATCACTTTTGTGGCGGGCAAAATTTTTTAAATTTTTCTCTTGATGTATGTATCTACCAAGGAAGGAATACCCAGCATTTTAGTAATGCTGAGTTAACTCAGAAATGTTACTCCTGTTCTAAAGTTGTATAATTTCCTGGGACTTCATCCCAAATTATAGTGGGTCACTTAAATGACAGCCTTTCCTGCTAGAAACTGTTAAAACAGTTGTAATTACAAAGGGTCAGTGGTACAACTGTTCTGTTCTCAGTGACTCAGTTATATTCACCCTTTTTTCCTCCCCCAGCCAAGATGGCCCCTGCCTGACCCAGACACAGGAAAGTCACCAGGTTAAATAAGCATGTTGTTTGAGTGAGGCCAGGTGTGTTTCTTAATCACACTCTAAAGCCTTTGTTTAGGTTATAAATGGTCAGTTGGTTTTCTCTTAAATGCTGTTGCAAAAAGCAAATAAAACTTAGAGTAAAATGTGCACTAGAATGAGTCTAAAGACCTAGTTTATTTTTTTATACTCAAGACCAGTTTTGCTGGGGAGTAGAAGAATTTCATTTTAGATATTATCTTTGGGTCTGTGTCCATTGTTTATAAACTATTCTTAGGAGTTCTTATAGAGAAAGACTTGACCAAAGTGAATTCCCACTTACTGTCCTAAGAAAGGGAGGGTGTCAGTATAGGCAGCGCAAAGCACCTGGCAATGCAGTTATGTTTTATGCATTATATTCTCTCCTCTGTTATTTTAATAGCAAATAATAAACATAGTTTTGGTAATTTCTGAACATACATGCTGCTACCAGGGAAGTTAGAGGACCAGATGCCTTCCAGGTCACCAAAAGCCAATCTGAAGCTGAATTTTTCCTGTAGATAAGTCAGGAATAAATAGAGTAGGCTATAATTAGAATACTTTTCTTAAAGCCATGCAGATGAGCTTTTGCTTTCTGTCTTAGGCCTAAAGAAAGTATTATAAATATACATATAAAAAATGTTCCTGCTGCCTTTCCTCCCTTCTACTCTTCCCTGTTTCCCTTGCCTCCATTCATCTTTCCTTCCTTTTCTTTCTTGTTGGATGTTATCAAAATATGTGTTGGAGGAAATCTAAGTTTATTAAGCAAAGAAATGGTTATGATCTGTTTAAATAAAAAGCTACTAAAATATGAAAGTACTTGGAGGGAGGACATTACAAAATTATGTTTGGACCTATGTGGTTGTTAATATCTGAGGAACTTCCTAAACACATTTGATCTGTATCCATTAATCCTCTTACCATTAAAACTTAGTCTTTAATTGGTTGTCACTATATAGTTTCTGTATTTTCTGAAATGAACTTCTCATTTTCTCTTATTGATTTATTTTAATTTCTATATATATACAGTCAGAAATTAATGGGCACAGATGAGAAGAAGGGTAATTTAGCTTCTGTGCTGGAATGATAGGCTTTTTTTGTTCATAATTTTAGTAATTTCTAACATAGTTTAGTCATTTTTCTACATATATAGGCTTGTATCAGTTGAACTACAAATTCTCATGTGTCAAACCAAAAATTGCATATACCTGATAAGTCATCCTATGAACGGATAGAAAATGAATATCTGTGCTTTACTCCACCAAAGTTCTTCAGTGCTGTAGTCTTCACTGTTTCAAACATAGTTAAGAACCTGCAGGGAAGCCAGCCTGAGCCCAGAATGACAAGTAGTGTTGCCTGCCATCACCCTGCCTCATTACTTCCAGTCCCCTTCAGCAAACAGTCCACTTTTTTTTTTTAGTTATTTTTAACCTGCATAGATGCCTCGACCCCCACAGCACAGCCCACCTGTGCAGCATTTACCAGAGGGCAGTTACTGCTTTAAGAGGCATAGTTCCCTTAGGAAGTGATGACCTGCTCAGAGGTGGAAGGGATAGAAGTCAACTTCATAAGACATCAAAGTCATTAACAGAAGACCCCTAAAGGGGCACCTGCCCAAGACCACTTAAGTTGCTCCGAAGGACACAGATATCCCCTGTGCCTCTTAGTGGTCCCAGGGTAAAATAATTCACTCTAATTTACACCAAGAAACAGATGTTTTGCTTAAAAATAGTAGAGATGTGTATAAACTATTTTGAGAAACATTGGCATTTTAAGAATAGATTTTATTTATCTTGAAAAGTCTCTTAGGAGCAGCTGCCTCTTAATAAGTTTGGATAAATAAAGTGTTACTATAGAGAGTGCAAAGAAATAGCCCAAGGGTGGTTGAACATGTGTAGATAGATGTGTAACAGACAAAATGTGAGTGCAGAGAAACAATGAGGGAAAGAAGCAAAATACTCCAAAATTATTTATATAATTAGATACTATAAAATATTAGTCACTAAGAATGATATTTTTGTCTTGAAGATTATAATGTCTTTTGAGCGGACCAGTTATAAGTAATGTTATCAGTATAGTGAATTCTAACTGCAGTGTTACTTATATTTAAAAAAATCGATATCTATTTCCATCATCCACACTTTCTGAAACTACCTTAAGAATTGTTGTTAATATGAATATGTCTGGGAAATCCTATCTACTAGTGTACAGGAAATACATAATCATAACATTTATGAAATGTTTTGTGTGGGTTTTTTTATGCAGAGGCTAAAGCAAAAATCTGTACTTAAAAAAGTTTTGCACTCTCTTGACAGTTATTCCACTAGTAGTCTCTGTGTCAACAGGTTTCCTAAATATGTGTAGGACGTACCTTAAGTGAAAGGGGCAGCTTCCTTTCAGAAATCATGGATTAATCAGATTTGTCTATAATTTAAAATCACAGAAATAACTTTGCTCAGCCCTTTCTGTTTGAAGCATAATGACCCTTCAAGTTCATCCCAAGGCAGTGCGGTAATTTCAAGCCTTCCACCCCCCCAACCCCAAGCAAACTAACATCATGTAGCAACCAAGTATGTTCAGTTGTTCTAGAGAGGGGAGTGTGCATTTGGACTGTTGCCTGCTGGCTTTGAGCTATCTGCTGTCTGGAAATAGCAAATTCAGTTTTTAATGGATCCGGCACTTTATGATAGCCAGATTTTCATGGCACATGCAGATAAAGAAACAAGTTATTGATTTGGCATGTTTATGCCATGCTTAAAACAGTTCTCTGCAGCAGATTGTCCAAAGCCATTTGTGCTCTTAACTCTATTCCCCATCACTGGCAACAGCTAAAAATTGTTTAAGAAGTAATTTTGGGGATGTTGCTAAATATCAGAAACAATTGGATTATGTCTAATTGGCTGAGTTTGCTAATTATTATATTGACACATGTCCATGTACTCAAACCACACTCAGGTCTGGGCTTGAAACACAGGAAAATGAGCTTGTCAGTAAATAATAAACCCATTTCGTTGGCCCCTCGAACTCCATTCTAAACCTTATGATTAACTCAGTCTCGAAATAAAGAACACACTAAAAAGTTCTTTTGGTGTAAAATCTGTCTTTTCATTAAAATATCTTTCCTTTCAAGGTGACCTTTTAATTGTTACTGAAGATGGACTTATAGTTTAGCAGTTTACTGTTTCAACAGTAAATACTACTGGCCACCTCTCCCTGGTCTGTGCCAGTCTGATCTAAAGACATAGTCTTCACTTCTAACCTTCTGTAACATGTGAGTCAAGATGAGTCACAAAACATGTCTCTTTTATATTATATCTATGTATTCTTTTCTTCTGACATCTTTTGTTAATTTTGTTAAACATATTTTTTTTAACATGTCGGCTTATTTTGTAACTCTAACTGCAGGGGGATGGGTGGTATGGCGGACGTAAGAATATCAGAGATATTAGAGATTTTAAAATGATATACCAAGTGTCTTGTAGATGCCAGAATTCTGCACTGCCACTTACTGTAAGGACTGACAAATATATAGTCTGAGTGTCCTGTTTACTCCTCTACCTCTTTTTTTCCCTCATCTTCTCAATGTCATCATCTTCTTCATAGTCATCATCACTCCGTTATTTAAAACATACCAGTACTCTCACCTCCAGTCTTCCCCCACCTGATTAAGTCACATCTGCCTGGGACAAAGAAAATAGATTTAATCTAGATAGCAGATCTAATATCAGAGACTAACAGTTGATTATTAGATACTGTGGGACCTCTTGCTAATAGAACCCTGTCCTGTTGCTTTCCTCTCTGAGTCCCCTCTGGTGGCATGGGGGTAGGACAGATTGGCAGCACAGTGACTCCAACCAGAGGATTGGAGTTCTCTGGGGACACAACCACAGACATTCCAGAAAAATAGGGTAAGTCAGCACCTAAAAGTCTAAAGCAAAGAGAAAGATTGAGGAGAGAATCAATTGAAAGCATTCTATGTAGACCTGGAAAAATGCCAGCAGGCCAGTTGAAAACAGGGAGAATACTCTGTGTTTGATTGATGAGAACAATAGCTAGTATTTGTGATTGCCTTTTATGGGGAGGTGGTATTATGATGCAGAATCAGAAAATTTCTCAGGTCATTGGTGGGCTTGAGAAAACTGGACAGCCACATGCAAAAGAATAAAACTAGGTTGCTATTTCATACCATACACAGAAATTCACTCAAAATGAATTAAACACTTGGATATAAGACCCTAAGACATAACATACATGAAGAACAGAGGCAAAACATTCCATGATGTAGGTTTCTATGGTATCTTTGAAGACACTATTGTAACAGTGAAGGAAACAAAAGTAAAAATATACAAACAGGATCCATCAAATTATAAAGCACAAAAAGAAACTATCATTAAAATGAGAGGATACCCTACAGAGTGGGAGAAAATATTTGCACATCGTACAGCCAACAAAGGGCTAACAGCCAAGATCTACAAAGAGCTTCTACAATTCAAAAATAAGAAAACAAATAACCCAGTCAAGAAGTGGTTAGATTGAAATAGACATTTATACAAAGAAGACATTCAGATGGCTAACAAGCTCTTGAAAAAATATCCATCATCTGACTCCAAACAACTGAACACTTTGACCAAACTACTACAATGGAAGGAACTGGGGTGACTAGTGGAATCCCTCATGCATTCAACTCTGGGCTCCTGGGGCTGAATTTGCTCCAAACAAATGTCTCTCTTTGTTAATAAAATTACAGTGTCTAGATCCCCAATACCCTAGAAAGCAGAATCCTTTTTGGACTGGCCAGAATTCTATCCTGGAAAAATGTTTGGGATTCTTCCCAACAGTTAGATTTTCCTTACTTTTGTTACTCTAGGAAATATGCTGGAGACAGAGGGTAAGAGAAGGATGATAATTAGCGAATCAGTTTTGTGTGGTATATTGTTAAATTAATTTAATTCTGTATAGTGCACTCCTGAAGTCTCATGTGATTATTGAGTGCCTAGGTGATCCATCACAAAATGAATCTAGTTAAAACCTCAGGAATCTCCATCATTCCATGCTTTGTTCTTCCTGTCTGTGTGTTTTCTCATCGTTACATTCTCTAGCCCCAAAGACACTTCCACATATATCACAAAAAAAGAAAAAATTCCCTAATGACCTTAGCCCTACTATTCCATTCACTCCCAAGTGGGATTGCAGGCAAATATCCACAGGATCATAGATTACAGGTGTATGGTTCTGTATACTGCATATGTCCCTCCTTTGTGTCCTAAATGAAGATACTTTCTCTTAGAGATTTTCATTTCTCTTAGAGATTTTAGCCATATTGTAAAATGAAATCTTGTTTTAGTTGCCTCCATCTTTTTCTTGGATGAGGACAGCCCAGGATGACCCGTTAGTGTCTTTAGTGTTGTTTACAACTTTTCTTGATAGAGCCAGTACAACCTTGGGACAGAGTTACTGTGTGCTGAAGGGCAGACAGTAGTGATTAGCCTTGCCTGGCTTAGGTGGTTATGCTGTGCACTTTTATTGGTGTGCCATGTTGGATTTGTCCTGATAATTTTGGAATTTTTCTGAGATGGATAAGCAGCATCAACTTAATAAAATACTTTTCTTTTAAGATTTAAAATGTATCACTTATTAAGGAAATGCAAGTCAAAACCACCACGAGAGACCATTCCATAACTGTGAGGATGACCAATATTAAAAAAAACAGCAAACATTATAAACAACTTCACAAACTAGTACTATCTCAAGAGCATATTTGTGAATCTAAGCATATATAGCTTGTGCCCCATCCCTACTTCCCATGACTTGAGTCTCCCAGGTGTTTGTACACTACCTTCAGTCTTTGTACCCATTCAGTGTGTAGCACCCTTCTTTCACCACCTGCCTCATCATCCTTGATACAGCAGATTTGACTAGCACAGTATCCCTGATAGATTTGGCTTATTGCATGCACAATGATCAAATAAAATATAGGCCACCAGGTAAATTTGAATTTCAGATGAACAATGAGTATATTTTTAGTATAAGTATGTGCCAAGCAATATGTGACATACTGAACATTCATTTATCTTAAATTCATATGTAACAGGGTATCCTTATTTTAATCTGGCAACCCTAATTGCCTGTCTTATACATTTCACTTCAGCAAATTGGGAACAAAAGAAAAAGAATAGCAAACATGGAGTGAGATTAAAATTGTTTCAGTCTCCTGTATTTAATGTGAATGACCTGAGAAAGTTGATTCCTATTCCTGTCCTTACAGGGTGTGTCCTTACACCCTGTCCTTACAGTGTGTCTGCTCAGAGGCTGACACCTGCCAGATCAAATTCTCCACACATTTGCTAGTTTCATTCAGAAGATAAAACAGCTTAGTCATCTGACTTTGCTTCTGTAAAATCTTAGGACTGTGTCTTACCCTGAGAAATCTGTTCAGAAATGGCTTGGAAGATACTAAGAGAAGTGAAATAAAATGTCCCCATACCTCCTTTTCAAGGAAGAAGAATTTTCAGGTTCACCTCCCCCACAAGTTTGTTTCCCAACAATATATTTAGTCAGGAAATACAGCTAATGCCCTCTTAGTAGTGGAAGTTATTGTTTATGGAGATGGACTGAAACACATAAATGCTAGTGATGCTTAGAACAAGTCATGTAGACCAGAGAAATGAGAAAGTTCTTGCTGCCTTTTTACTTTAGTAATTCTGCTGCTCCCAGTTTTATGGTAGTTGAGTGCTTTGGTTGGTCTGCCACACCAGTAGCAGAAAGGACCTCCCCAGGCCTGATCCGTGTCTTCCTCAGCCCATTATTAACAATGGTTGGAAGGCTCACCAACCTTGGATACAGATTCAACCTTAGATACAACCTTAGATACAGATTCTGCACAATTGCCAGAATTCCGTTGACAAAGATGAGTGAAATGAAAAGTCTATCCTAGGCCAGTCATTCATCTTTTCTAGAGTTTTGTGCGAGAAGAAGTAAGTGATTGCAGCTAGTTTTTATGGTATGTGTTTGATGCATACATGACTACACACCTACAAATTGGGAAACTAGAGTGTTGTAGCATCTGGGAAGAAAATAGGTTAACCAGAATCTTCTAATGATTCTTACTATCTTTCATTATTCAATATTCTACCTTTGGGTGCCTTTCATAACTCCAGAGATATTTTAAATGCACATGTGTCAAATAAAAATAAAAGTTTTAAAAACTCAAGTTCTTTTAATTTTGTTCTATCTTATGGTATACATATGGCTAAAATAGATGACTGTTCCCTGTTTAATTACTATAACGTGTACTAATCAAGCTACCATATAAAATCAGAACTCTCTAACTCAGCTTATATTTTTTGTATGAAAATGACTTGAAAGCCACTTGTCTTTATTTCTTACTTATTTTCATCAATACTTTCTTTTCTAATTTAATTTTTTAGGTTGAAGTAGCTAATATTTTTCATCATTTATCTTCCTTGCCTCTGGGACTTACTTTCTATTCCTTTTCAGTTCATCTTTCCATACAATTTCGTTATCATCCCCTGTCCAGTCTTTTAAGTCAGAGTTTGCATTTTCCTACACAATTTCTTTGACTCTTGCTTTTTATCCTGTAACATGTACCTGCTTAGGAGTATTCTTCCCAGGGTATTCAACTTGACACGTTCTGGTACTTACTCCCTTCCAGTGGAAATTCTGATAGGACAACACTGTCTTGTTCCACTCTGCCATCATCATCTCACACTGCAGAGCTGGGAGACCTTGGAGCTTAAGGAATCCACCTGCCCTCCTTCATGTTGGGTAGGTAAAGGGAAGGCTCTCTTGTCTCTTGAATTCTTCTTCATTCGTCATGTTACAGTTTAATTGTAGCTTTTTTTTGCCACTTTCTGACACACAGAGGATTTTTCTCATGCTGTTGCTATGGCGTGTGTGAACTTTTATTATAGAACTTGGTAATACGCTTAGAATTATTTCTTTTCAATTCTTGAGTTTTTCATAGGGAATAGGCATAATAACTGGGATAAAATGCTTATGATCTAATGGAGATGGCAACCAACATTGCATCTTAATTATTTTGTTCTGTTACATATTTATTATTAACATAACTCTTCCCCCTTAGCACACTTTGAATGTGGAACAGGGATCATTTCTTACTTATTTCCCCCCTTCAGGGGAAGATCCTGAATTATGAACTAGGATTTCATCTGTTGTATGATGAAGTGTGTTTTAGTCATGTCTTGATCTGCAAGCCTTAACATTCAAAGCACATACTCATCATCACACTGCAAATACATGGTTAAAACCCCATCTCTTCATTTCCGGTTTGCTGCTCTGTCCATGCCAGTAGATCAATGGATTTTCCAGTAGAAATGACCGCAGCTATGTGGGGAGGTATAATAAGTTTGTTCTTGATTTTTAATCATAAAATAAGTAATAGAGCCACTTCACACCGCATTCAAAGAAAATTTCTTTCTTACAGACTTCTGCTCCCTTCTTCTGTTTTTGTGTATATAATTCTAGAGGTTTGGGCTTTTTTTTTTTTTTTGATCCACACAAACATATACCTACATATGTGTTTAATGTGTGTATACATATATATAGAGAGTGATTTTTGCTAACATACTACAGTCTTTTTCTTCCTTTTTCATAGTATATCTTGTAGACAATTTCAATCATGAAATTGAATCATGAACTGCATCATTCCTCTCTTTTAAAAAGACATGTTTATATTCTATATCAAATGTTTGCCATATTTAACTAGACTTACAGTGATGGGTCTTGGGGTGGTTTTTGATCTTTTGATCTTGCAGGCAGTGCTGCAGTGTATAATCTTGCAAGCATGTCATCTTATGCATATATATGCATATATAAATTTTAACTGTAGGATAAATTCCTATGACTGGATCATAGGTGTGTGCATTTTAAATCATAGAGGAATTACCAAACACTCACAAAAGAAGGTGTTCTAATGTGCACTCCCAGCAACACTAAACCAGCGCCGTCTCCTCTGATCTTGTTAACTAATTTTTAAAATTCGTTCTTGTTTTTGACAAATGAAATCTTACAGTAGTTTTAATTTCTGTTTCTCTTCAGTGTAATCTCTCAGTTAAAATTGGCCACAAAAGTAGAATAATTTGGTCTTTGTAGTCTCCTGCACATTTAGCTTCTGATTTCCATATTGTCAGCCACATAACCTTGCCAAGACACTTCAGTTTTCTTTACCTATGTTTCTTCCTGCATAAAATCAGAATAATACTTTATTTCACAAACACTATTATTATACTGACCATAAATTTATGTAGCACTAAGAAAAAGACACTGCCCATTACTGTGGTGAAATACCACTGATTAGAAGATGAATTTCTTATTAAAAGATGTTGCATGGACCTTTCAAATCAATGAAATCTGCTATATAGTGAATCCCTGCAATATAGTGTTATGCAACAAGTGAAGTGGAAAGTGTCTAAAATAACACCCAGCACATAATATGTGCTCAATAAATACCAATTAGTCTCACAGTAGAGTTAAGTTGCTAGATTGTCATTTCCACCACCAGTGCAGAGCACATAGTTCATTCTTAATAACTAATTGTTGCTATTATTCTTACTAATGCAAAATTATAACTACTAGCAGGTAAGTGGGGACTTTCATGTTTTTTGTTCATTGTTATTTCTCTAGTACCTAAAACTGCTTGACATGTGGGAAGTACGCTGTAGGTATTTGCTGAGTGAAATATTAGTCTACTTCCTCCTCCAAAATTTCAGTAGAAGTGTTTGTAGAAATCTTAATTTTTCCTGAAGACAGATGCAGTGGTGTTGGATTTCAGGCTTCTCTGGTCTTAAACATACTTCTCCCTTCCTCCATATTCACTGAAACCTCTAGACCTTATCAACAAACCACAGGATTTAGTGTTAAAAATAACTGAGCTCTGAAGAGCTCAGTGTAAACATTTAAAACCCTTTATTTATAAACAATTTGAATAGGAAGAATTTTTCAAAATATTGTTGGTTTAAGTTTTTTTCTAAGCACTAGTCAAAGTGTGTTATATATAATCTGTGCAGAATTCTAATAAGAATTTATTAAGTTTGTGTAAATTCTACATTTTGTGTTTATATCTCTAAGACATATGATATTGTTTTCACATAATTATTATTAACTGGTGTATCCCAAAAGAATAAAGAAATAAAACCTTTTATTTTGAAGTACCATAATTTTTGTTACTGAACATGAGCCAAGTGAGGGTTTTTTGTTTTTTGGTTTTTGTCTTGTGGTTTTTTTGTTTGTTTTGTTCCTTCTTCCTACAAAAAGGCTACAAAAAATGTAGACTTTATCAAAAGTCTTCCTTACTCCATAAAATACAGAGCTTATATACTCTGCTTTTTGAAGTATTTTCTCACTTTTGACTGCCTGACTCTGTAGACTTTGCTGTATTTAACTTGGTACCATTTATTTTAATATTTCCAAGTGGTATTGCTCTCTGACTTGAATATTTGAGAATTTAAAATGATGTAGTCACTTTGAAAAGAAGAGTTATGAAATAGACTTTGAGGCTGTGCTTTTATAAGTGTTTATGTGTCTGTGGACATCATACACATATATGTAGATAGGTAGGTAGGAGCTAGCCAAACAGTTAGATGGCTATTCCATAGATACAATATAAACTGGGTAATATCAAGATCAATTGGGATCAGTGAATTCTCGATAGATAACCAAGATTTTCTGACTAAATTTTGCACCTCATAAGTGATCTTAAAAATGCTTTGAATGGTTTCAAGGAGAGTCACAAATTAAATGTGAATGCTTTCATCTGAAATTCACTGCACAGTCTTTGAGTCTGACTTTCATTGAAAACTCAGTGCATCCTTTAAATCATCACAGCACAGTCACCATGGGGTGACTGCAGCTCTCTTGTACTTGTAGGAGCATCTCCCTGTGACTGCAGATCAGTCCATGTTACAGAAGTCCACTTTCATCACAGATCTGCTTGCTGATGTTTTATCTGACTTTCCAGTCACTCACCTTTCACTTATGTGAAGAATAATGTCAAACCCTGAAAGTTTGCTCTGAAAAATTGAGACAAACCTAATATCTGCTGCTGAACTACTGTCATAATCTGCAGTAAGACTTAGAACAATTGATTAAAATTGCTACCAAGTTACCACTAACTTTGTGTCCACCCAGGTCAGCAACTCAGTTCAGTTAGTCATCCCTCTCCAGGGCTGCTTAGGGATGCAGTGTTACCTTTTTGTGTTCCATGGATTGAAATAGTCACCCGTTTTCTCTACAGTTGCAACCTGCAGATGTGCTCATTTTGAAATAGAAAGAAATGATTTTAACTCATGGATAAAAAATTGTTTTCACATGACGATTAAAATGATTTCACATTCAACTTAAATCGATCTCACATTAAAAATCATTCACATCCTAGTTATAATAATAAGACTTGGGTACATACCAGGCACGTCTATAAGACATCATTCAAGATATGTGGAACCCTCACCTCAGTCTATATGTTCATGTTATTTGGGTTGTTGGTTAATAAGCACAAGTGCTTGTGAGTGCAGTTCTCTCTCCCAGGGTTCTTATCGTCCAGTCTTGCCCTTCAAAACTCTCCTCATTAAATACACACATGGCCAACAGGTGTATGAAAAAAATGCTCAACATCACTTATATTCAGGGACATGCAAATCAAAACCACAATGAGATACCACTTCACACCAGTAGAATGGCCCTCATCAAAAAAAAAAAAAATGTAAAACAGCAAGTGCTAATGTGGAAGTAGAGAAAAAGAAACACTTTTACACTGCTGGTGGGATGGCAGACTGGTCCAGCTACTATGGAAAGCTGTGTGGAAGGCCCTCAAACTACTAAAAATGGAACTGCCATTTGATCCAGCAATCCTACTTCTGGGAATCCACCTGAAAGACACCAGAACACTAATGCAAAAGGACACCTGTACGCGAATGTTTACTGGAGCATTATTTACAATAGCCAGGATATGGAAACAACCCAAGTACTCCCAGACAGACAAATGGATTGGAAAGCGGTGGTATATTCATACAATTCAGCAATCAGAAAAGATAAATTGGATGTATTTGTGATAACATGGTTGGATGTGGAAGGAATCATGCTAGTGGAAATAAACCAGAAAGAAAAAGAGAAATACTGGATGACCTCACTTAGGGTAAGCAGACAAAAGGACAAGAAAAGGTTAAAACTAACAAACTGACAGTAAAACTAAAACATAAATCAAAAGAGGGAGGGGGAAGGTCAAGGGGAGAATGGACATGGGAGATCAAGATGGCAGCCCACGGGTGACAGGGTAGTAGGGAAACCTTGAGGTATACAAAAATGTTATATATATATATACACACATATATATACATACACACACATATATATATAATCAACTTTTAAAAGTTTAAAAAATACTCGCATTGTATGTCCCTGATATTGCTGGTGCCCATTCAAAATGGTGTTTTTACCAGTAAAACTGTATGTGATTAAAATGTGTTTAGGACTTGCATGTACCTCTGGGTATACATAGTGTATTGCTATGTTCACTGCATCCACATCCTGATATTTTCAAGAAAGTTCTGTAGTAGGGAGATCTTTCTAATAATTCTTTCAAGATAACCCAGACAGGGGTTCCAGGTATCTACCAGTGTGTTCATTTATATCTAAAATGAATCAGTAGTAATAGATAAGTTTCCCTTTGATTTGCTTTCAACCTAATGAACAGCCTGGTGTGTAACTTTAAAAAAAAGACATGGAATTTTTTCAATGTTTATTTTCTATTCCCAGTTATGTTACGTTGATATAAAATTAAGGAGGAGGATTTGCAAGTAGGCCTTGCTTCCTTCTGCAGTTGTCTGAAACACTTACTAGCTCCCGATCCCCCTTTTATAACAGAGGTTTGCAAACTTGATAGCACATGTGAATCACACAGGATATTTTAAGATACATGTGTAGGTCCCAAAATCTGTAAAATTTGTGGGTGTATGTATTTGATTTGTATTCCTTCCCAGCATTCTAAATAATCAAATTATGCTAATTGGCTTCATTATAGAGTCATGCATTACATTCTCAGCTGAACCCTCAACCCTGATTTATTTCTGCATCTGCTGTCAGCTCCTTTTCCTATTTGCCCTGGCACTTACCCTAAACCTTTATTGCTTTCCATAGTCCTACCTCACCCCTGCATGTGCTGTGCGCGCACACACACACACACACACACACACACACACACAGTGCTGCCTTTCAATTATGCTTGTGTTTAGATCCTTCAAATAGTGCACCTGAGTCTACCATTTTGAATTTCTAGTCTTACCCCTATTGTACTTAATCCGATAATGTGACGTAATCCTAAGCATTCTAATTGATTTATTGGATATTTTATTCAGGACTATGTGGTGAATAATCCAACTCATACTAGCTTAAACAAAGAGACAATTTATATGTATAATTTATTGGATTCCTTAATTGAACTGTCAAGGTACATTTTGCATTAAGCAAGACTTGATTCAGGACCCTAATGGAGTCACTAGGATTTCTCACTTGACAATCTTGATATATCAGCTATTCTCAGGCTCACTACAAAGTGGGCATTGTAGCCCCACTCCATACTCCTCATACTACCAACTGAAAAAGAGAGAAGGTCATTGTCTACCCAGAATTCCATCAAGCCTGTTTTAGTTATGTGACTTCCTGAAGTTGGGAGTTAATGTGTTGTTGATTGACTTTAGCCAGCTAAGCTTCTAACCCTGGGAGCTGCAGGTGCAATTAACTGACTGATAAAACATTGGCTGCAGTGGTGAATTCCCTAAAGAGTGAAGAATGAATGCAGAAAGGGCAAACAGATGTTCACAACATGCAAATGATCATGATAGAATCCATATGGATTTCATCACCATTTGAGCAGTATATATTTAATTCAAAGTTTCATGCATTTAGATAAAAAATACAGCTAGTTATATTGGGCAATTTTGAATTTCTGGTGGGATGAATATCCAGAAAAGTTATATGATATGTTCCAGTTTTATAAGCAATGTGAGAAATCACTCTTTGTCATTGAATGTATGAGTTTAATTTTTAAACAAGTATTAAACTTAATCCCCTAAACATTTGAAGTCTTGTTTCATAGAATTTGAAGTACCAGTTTCATATCTGCGTTTTGCCATTTGCCTTTGGATAAGCTACTTCTTTTCTCCAATCATTAATTTTGTTATCTGCCAGATGCAGATAGAAGAAAGCTGCCTTTATCTCGCAGAAATATAATATCAAATGAAGTAATGTAAGTTCAACCATATAACAAGAAGGCAACACTTTTACTACCTCATCAGGCTCAATTTATATGCCCAAAGAAAATATGATAACTAAAATGTGATTACATTTTATTGATTCATTGCCTTTATTACTTAAAACTTGTATTTGTGTAAAGAAAGTACTTATTTAAGAAGTACATAATAACATGTTTTAGGGAAAAATCTGTTTTTCCCCCCACAAAACCTGAGTCATTGCTCCAAATGAGAATAAAAGCCAGACTTCTAGGAAGTAAAAACAAATTAATATAGCTAAGTGCCATAACTTCTGTTTGTGAAATAATGGGGAGTACATCATTCAAGGAGTGACAACTTTTTCTTAAGGCAGTTTTTAAAGAGAATATATCTAATCAATCTTCCTGTTAAGGCGTTTTGAACAGCATAATGGGCATAAAAACAGCATAAAATTTATAGAACCCTATAAGCTTCTAACTGAGTTTGGACTGTTTTCAACAGAGAGGTAAGGCTACCCTGGGTTTTAATCTGTTTTATAGATGTGCGACGTAGGCAATTTACTTAACTTCTCTGAGCCTCAGTTTTCTCATTGCTAAATTATATCACCATAAAATATTTCTAATCGCTGAGATTATAGACTAGTACCTATTTCATGGAATGTAAAAGAAAATGTATATCAAAGACTTGGTACTTTGCTATGAATTTTCTCAGTGCTTAATATATGTTGTCAGAATAGCAATAATTATAAATTCCGTCAGTAGCATTTATTGTTATAATTACATATCTATTTGACTTTTAAAAGAATATTGGCAGGCTGGGCATGGTAGCGCATGCCTATAAGTGGCAGCCTAGGAAGCCATGGCCAGGGCCGGGAATCGTGGTTCAAGTCCCACTGGGGCCACGTAGCAAGACCTAGTTCCAAAAAATATATAGCTGGGTATGGTGGCATGCGCCTGTAATCCCAGCTTCCTGGGAAGCTGAGACTGGGGATTGCTTGAGTCTGTGGTACCCTGGGGAACATGAGCCTGCGGTTCCACAGGCAAAAATAGCAAAACCTAGTCTCAAAAAAAAAAAAATAAAAAAAGAAAAGAAAAAAAAATTGGCAGATTTTATTGTTATTGTACCTTGCATGTGACTGGATATCAGAAAATATCAGTATCCTTCAAATGGCGTAGAAAATAATTTAACCAGCTGAAAATCTAAAGGAGAAAACCACACATATTGTTCTGGTTTGTTTTGTGGGCTGATCAAATTTTTCTGATATACATGTAAAGGTATCTATATCACACTCACACATGCACATACACATTTTTTTTTCAGCTAGTCATTTTTTAATAGCATTAAGGCACTTCAGCATATTATATCAGTAAAACCTGTGATGAAAAAGATCAGAAGCCAACCAACATGTGTCAACGCAAAGTATACTTTTATTAATTCCCACCTTCACTGGCAGTACCTGCATTTTGAATTCTGTCTAGATGTGGGACACTCATTAGCCTATCATGGGCTTGTTGTTGTGATCTAGTCATCCTGCTAGTAATCAGTATTGTCTTGCAGGATACTGTCTTAAAATTTTAACGAAAATTTATATCTCACCCTCAAATGACAAGAGGAAAAATAGTGTAACTGGACTGGTAAGTCTGCATACACCCCAGTTTGAGGTAGCTTAGAATATTTTACATGCTAATACATGAATGGTAGATTGGTATTTAAGTATCTCTTAAATAGTCAAAGCAGTAGGGCATATATTTAGAATCATAAATGTTAACATGAAGGATTGTAAAAGTCTGCTTAAGACAGTCCCCACCTTTTTTTTAAGTCAGGTTTGCTGACTCCTCATTTAATAACTATCTCAGTGTCCTTTTTGGTTTTTTGGTTTTTTGGTCTTTTTGTTTATTTTTATTTACATCTACTGCTGATTTTCAGTGCTGTATTGGACAATGTAAGAGCACCTCTTCAATTCAAAGCTACAGTATATTTCACCTTTTGGCAAACTGGACATAACATTTTAAGCTCCTGAGCTTAATGTGAACTGGATTTGCTCAACTTTAATGTGAATTTCCTGGTTACATGGCTTTCCTCAGAGACCAAAGGTAGAGGTGACAGGAGACACGGAGGTATAATACACTCTTGCATTGCTGAAAGGAGAAATGTGTCATTGGATGACTTCTTCATGCGAGGGCAATATTAGCAAGGGGTTCTTGTATATGTGGGCTATGATGAACAGACCATCGGAGGTTAAATGAAACACAAGGGAAAACGGTGCCATCGGGAGACTCAGTGAGCAGCTGGCAGTGTGAACCGCAGTGACAAGTATGAGGGTTATGATGTCACTAGACAATAGCAATTTGGGGACCCTCACAGTAGGCAGTCCCTCCCTGACTGTCATTATGCAGTTCTTGACTGTATAGCACAACTGTTGCCTTGGGGATATATAGACCTATTGTGGTATTCTATGAAAGGAAGCAACTGAGGCTCCCTCTTAGTTTTCTACTGAGGAAAGCCAATGGCATTGATCAGGGGGGTGGTGTCCTTGGCCCTTTAATAGACCTCTCCATTGCCAGCTCCCTAAGAACACATTGACCAAGGTTGAGGAAAGGTGGTGGTAAAAGCAAAGATGGGATTCTGCATTTTGTAGCATTTGTCTTAATATCATCTGGTTTTCAAAAGATATATAATTTCTGTGTCTTTTTAACTACTGCTTTCTAAGACCATTTACACAGTGTGTTCTTTTATCATCACAATGACTTTTATACCATGTGTCTTCACTACTTTAGCATGGTCCATGTTGTTATATATGTATTAGAAAAGTCACCACAGCCCAGTGTAAAGAATATGATATTAACTATCCAATATTCAGGTTTCGCTAACAATAAAACAGGTTGACTGAGAAAGTTAGTTGGCATTTAACATTCTTAAGACTGAAGAAAAAGCAGAACTAGATGACTCATCTAAAATACTGCTAAATAAAATACTGCTGATCAGTTAAAATCACTTAGTTTTGTTAAATTTTCACTGACTTGAAGTAGTTTCAAAACTGAATTAAGCATACCCTAAACTAAAAAAGTGTAGACATTGATGTTCAGTGCATACTCATATATAAAATGAGTGATTCATTCAGCTTGCAAACAATCATAATACATGCAACATCTGATTAGTAAAAAGCCTTCATTTTTAAATACTTCAAAAGAATATAGTACACCTTTGTCAAATAAATAGATAAATTTAGGGTGTTAAGGAAAAGTACTCTAATTTTTTTTTTATGAATAGCTAAGAATGATGCATTTTCTAAGACATTGTTAAGACTTTAAAACTTGTTTGCAGAAAGTTGTTTACAAAAAAATTCTTAACCTAGCTGATAATTAAAATGTTTAAATTATAGTTTTATTTTGACCAATAAAATTATGAAAGATTTTTGAGATTACCAAGTGCTGAATAATAATGCAATTTTTAGAAAGGGTCTTAATGTTCATATCATTTTAGTTCAGCAATTCTGTCTAAAAAATCTGTTCTGAGGAAGGGATCTCAAAGACAGAAATAACTACTTTTTAATAAAATGTTCACTCTCTTATTACTAAAAAGAGGAAGAAAGAATTTGAATGTCAGCTTCTAAAAACATTGATTAGATAAATAAATCAGAACATATATATTCCGTGGGATAATATCCAACTACTAAGTATTATCTACGCAGAATTTGTAACATGAAAATGCTCATTCTGTTAAGGGTTAGATAGTAACAAAATTTTATGTAAATTAATGCTTCCATCCTATTTTAAGGTGACAAAATAATGAAGATTGAATTACTGATTTTTAAAAATCTTAAGAATACTTATCCTACTTCACATCTTTTTATATAAATATGCGTAGTCACTTCTTTTTTTTCATTATTCCTACCAAAGTTCAGGTAGGCTGTTCTTGTTCCAAATTACCTCCTATGTAAAGGTGTGAGGGCCACATTTCTTATTTTAAGGTAGAAATATCTATAATTTTTGTTTTCTTTTGGAGGGTCATGTCTTTAGATAGCACATACAGGTTTTCCAAATATTTTCATGTGTGCTGTATTTGTGGGTTTTAATATAGTATTTCTGTATCTTATTTTGCTGCCTAGTTATTCTGAAGAAGCTTGTATTTCCTGGAATTTTCTCCTTGCCTGCACATCTATCTACCTCCCCAAACTGTACAAATGTAGAATTCTGAGATCATCTTTTAGTGGCTATTAGAAAGTGGAACCTGTATATTTACTTTAATTATTCCTTTTTTTTTTTTTTTTTGGTGGTCCTCCAGAGCATGGGGATTATTTAACATTTTCTAAGCACACATGATCCATTTACAAAGACAAAGCACCTTGTGTTTCTATAGTTATTTTTATGTAAAGCTATTAAAGGAACAGGAAACTTCTTTCAGTCACTCTTCTCCCTACAACTGCCCTCAGAAATAACCATTAGTACTAAATACAACAGAATAAAATTGTCTTCCATAGATGAGTGGAGAAAGGCTGCAAAATAACATTAAAGCATTTGGGGTTATTTACAATAAAGCCTGTGCACGAGAAACAAGATGCCAACTCAGTGTCAGGCAGACAGTGGCAGCTGCTTTGTTACTGCGTGGCACTGTCCCATCCTAAATCAAATGGGAAACGGGGACTGTTTGACAGATACTGTCATCAGTGCAAACATTATTAAAGTAATTAAAAAGCTTCTAATTTTTTTTTTTTTTAATCTTAAGGACAGGCTGTTTGGTTTATTCGGGCTTCCCCGGCTCTGCTGCTGAGGGCTCCAGCCATGAGGCTTCCTGTGCCAGATTTTTTATCTAGCCAAGCCTGTGCTATGACTTTGTCTCCCAGTGGGACAGTGCAGCAACGTTCTTGGCGCTTTCTGCCTATTACCAGTTAGGGTCTGTGAACAGAATCTCCATTTGTGAGAACCTCATTGTGGATAGCGCAGTGGTCTTTTCATTTTGATTGATGGTTCTGGTTCTGCACCATCTGGCTTCTGATAGGCTGCATTAATCATATCCTGAACTAAGAAAGTGTAGACATGTCTGTTTAATATGTACCCATACATAATGTAACATTAGTTATTCATTCAGCTTGCAAAACAGAGTCATAATGAATGCAAGGTCTTTATATAGCAAAACATAAATATTAATATGCGACCCATTAATGCTGTTTTTACTTGTCCTAACCCCCACTAGTATACATTTGTTTATGAAGATTGAGGTACTAAGAGAAAGAAAACCATATGCACATTTATAGGAACATACATAGCTTTTCTAATGCCTTATATGAATTTAGAATATGTACAGCTGGAATACTTACCTGACACACACTTACTTCGTATTTCTCTCATTGCCTTTTAATATAGGTTAAACGAAAATGGCAATAAAGATTCACTTTTTTTCATGTGAACTACTGGCATCAGATGTAGGTCATCTATTTGCTGGGGTCACTTGGGGGGTATCTTTGGCCTGCTCTTTTTATGCTGTTTCTGGCTGGGCCCATTTTTGACACATTCTGTCTCCTGCTGTGTAATAACATTCAGGAAAAAAAGGGGGTTGGGGGAAGAGAGTAGAGAGCGAGTGAGGCCCGGAAAGGCATGGCAGGATTTCCTAAATTAAAGAAAGTTTGCTCCAAATTTAGGATGATCATATTTATCGGTAGCTTCAATTCAGTTTTAGATAGCTGCTAGGACCTTTTCCAGTAAAGAGAGATTTAGTGTGCATTAATCAGAATCCTTTCAGTACCTAGAGGAGGTATTGTAAGGGGATTTAAATTCTCCTGGGAAGTTACCTTGTACAAAATTGTGAGCTCATATTTCTTGAGGTAGCAAATTAAAACCATCACTTCATAAAACACATTTTATGTTTTATTAATTATGTTTTGTCATAACAGCACTATATTCCTATGTGGTTACATCTTCTTGTATGTTCCCTAAATTCAAAATATGTACTTTAATGAATTTTACTACTGAAGAATCAGTAAAGATTAATGTTTGTGGGCTGCAGAATGCAAAATACAGTCCATGCTGTTACGGTTATCAATCATGGACTAGTGCACGGGAAACAAGGCAGGTGACCAGAGTTTTTGTTGAGAAATAAGTAAACTACAGCCTCTATTTATATTGTGATTTCACTGAGGTTCAATTAGTCATATTAGCACTCTGACCAGCACCAGTAGAAACTGCATAGATTGTCACCCAAGGGTACAATCTGACACCTTAAGGAGAGATCAAAGTGATCTAGAAAGCTAGAAGGATGATTTTTTAAAGAGTAAAATCAGTAAAGTTAAATAATCAACTCATCCACTTCTGATTTTACAACTGTTTGTCACTGTTTCTCCCAATACTAGATCCCATTCTTGTTTAAGTCATTCTATTAATTGATTTTTTAAAAAAACACTTACTGTCAAGAACATTGCACTGACAAACTAGTGAGTAGAAAAATCCATAATAAACAGGCTAATGACCATGAGAACACTGATGCTATCTAAGAATTGGTGTAAAGCACTAATTTTGCTATTAAAGGAGTTTATCTGTTCTGGTTCAGCTTCTCAGTTGGCTGGATGATCTCAAAAATGGGTTCAAACTGACTGGTAGATTAAACCAGATTAATCCTTCTAAGCTAAAGTGGTATTCGTGAGCTTTTTATAGAAAAAATTAATAGTTTCAATAATCTCAAATCGAATTCTTACCTTAAAAATGGAAATTGCCCCTACCTTTTATCTACCTTAGTTGTTGATGAGAATCTAGTGTTGTAAGTTTTTAAATGCTTTATAAAAACATATTTTTGTTTATTAAGCATTTCTGAATCTCCTCTGTTATTTTCATGAGAATGTACACAGTAAAACATTCTCCTTTGAGATCACAGTAAATTTAAGAGCCAGAGAAATGGTAAATCCATGCTTTTGCTGGTATCCAAGTTCCACTAGAGCAGAGGTTGAAACCTATTTTCTTCCCTGCGTATGACCATGTGTTTAGTGGCACACAATGTACTTTTCTTCTTTGACCCACATGTACACTATTAGACTATGCTTCTTTAAAATTCAAAGCATTCGTCCTGCAGCTCAGACAGGGCTGAAAGGGGAAGAACTTTTAAACCAAAACATTTCATTGATTCAGGGAGGTAATGCCAGTTAGACAGCTTTCAAAGGCCACTGTTTTGGGTGAAGGGCAGGGGCAGGGTGGGCGGGTGAAGGTGAGGCTGTGAACAGATGGGCAAGTGAGCCTAGGAGACAGCTGCTTTCCCCTTCTTCCACAAGTCACCCTTAGTCTTTGATTCAAAATGCAGTCAACTCCTAGAATGCCAAAGGAATGACTTCTAAATTGATAAGATTTTAATGACTCGGCACTGTTAGGTTTTTGCATTGTCATGAATATATGAACATTACATTATTATTGCTAAATTTTAAGCACTTTTGAATGTTGCCAGATTGACTAAAGGACAGCCAGACACATGTGGTTCTTCACATCAGGGAAAAATAATTTCATCTTAACTTGTATTTTAGGTTTCCTTTTCCTTTTGATTTTAGCTAAAATCAGGTGTCCTTTATCATTTCAACCTAGTATCACAAAACAGATTCTTATGTTTAACAGTAAGTCTTGCCTTGATACCAACAGTGTCAATAGGACTTGGCAGTCAGTATATGACATCTTACAAAATTAACATTTATTTGTTCTTTATGCAAGGTACAGGACCACAGAGCAGAAGATAGTGTGGGGTGCTATGTCTCAACACACTGTATGTTGAAGTAGATTGAGATGAACACTCAATTTAATTCCAGCCTTTATTGATAATGCCACACATACCACTATTAACTACTTTATTAGTGGTAACAGTATTCATAGCAAAGCATAAACATGATTTCCATAAATCCCATTATGAAGTTATCTGAAACTTAGAAACACTGGAATTTGGTGGCTAAAAACAGTTGTGGTAATCACAACTCATTATTTGATTCAAACAAACTTATTTCTCTTTCTCCCTAAGACCGAAAATGTCTCTTCTGTTGTTGTTTAAACTAAAACCTATCTGAGAGGTGTGTCTAAACCACAATGTCCCTCAGTCAGTTCACCAAGAACGTACCAAACCCAACTTCTTGGGGTTCACATCTGGCTCAAATTGTAACTCAAAACTGAGCTCATCCGGGCCCAGTGCTTTTTCCTTAATAGTACTGAGTGCTCATGTATTATTTGTTCTGACTTTATCTCCAATCATAAAGATAACTCTGAAGAATGCCTTCCTTGCTGTCTCTGCTTTACTACAATAAATTATTTGCCCTCTCCTCTTCCCAGAGGCCTCCAAGGTTATGGATAGCCTCTCTCCACCCCTCATTTATTTGTCCTGCATCCCTATCTGTAGCATAACCTGATTGGAATAAAAGCAGGGAGCCCTACTGGAGGGGCTGGAGCCTGGGACAGTCATGCATTATGCAGAATTTGTCAGCATTAGTGCAAACAAAAGGTCACATTTTTAACAGGACACATTTGCTTTTTAGAATTCCTCATTTCAGGGTTAGCCTAGTATGCTGTAATTACTTAGTTTCAAGTTAAAGATACTATTCTTGCTTAAATAGTTGCTTACTTTTAATAATAGATGGTCAACCTGTATAATGTTAGTTATGACTTGTTCATATTATCTTCAATCCATACTTGACCATCACTGCCAAAGGTGGATTTTTCATAAAAAGATACTATACTGTTATTATTTTCTTTTCCACAGCCTGTTACAGTTTTCAAAAGGTAGTTAAGGCATGAAAAAGCCTTGAAATGATAAATAGGCTAAAGTTGTCTTCTGAATATATGAGATATTTGTCTTTTGAAAAGAGTCTTTTTATGATTTAGGGTTTTTTTTTTTTAAATGAAACACAAAAATGTGAATTGGTTTTCTTTTCTAAAGCAATAATTTCTTAGAATTCTTCATTAAAATAACCTATTCACAGAGTAAAATGACAGCATGATTGCTGTTTAAGCTCATTATTTTCAGATGGCAGAAACGGGGAATAATGAAAGGAAAGCCTCTAATCTGATCAATATAGTTAAATTTTAGACTAGATAGGAAGATGTTTTTCAGAATCAAGTAACTTACAGACCTAGTTGTCCATATTTTCCCCAAGGTTGGGGAGTCTTAATATCACACTCCAGTTTTCCATTCTACAAACACTTATTGTTTATCAACATTTCTAGAATAGCTCTCTTTGTAACATATGCGTATACCTTGTAATCAGAATAATGCCATCTCATTTCAGTTTTACCCCTGACATTTTGTGCATTTTTCTCTTCCTTCCATAACATTAACAAAGCAATCATGTCCAAATACACCATGGAGTCATATTTTTATTTCAAATGATGCTTATAGTCCTCAGTTCCAAAAGGTCTGGGTAGATAGTTGATTGCCCTCAACATTTTGTCATGCATGCAAAAGAAATTTTTTTTCCAAGTTCAGTGATGCAGCCATGACCAGCATTATCTCAAAGCGTGTGTGTGTGGAACCATCATTTTCTCATTTCAACCCAAACCACAGCCCAGAGCTTTGTAAATATCCATCCATCCTGTAGTGAATGTAATTTTATTTTTAACTTTTTTGTAGTCTGACTTTGTTACAATATCATGCTAAAATAACATAGCATGGTGTATGTTAGAAAGAGTGATTACATTACAGCCAAGTGAACCCTCGCTTGTAATAGTGCAGTCTCTCATTTACTAGATGTGAAACTTTTCTTATCTATCTGACCTTTATATTTGTCATCTGTAAAACTGCAAAAAACACTATTTACTTTTGGTGAGAAACAAGCCTCTGAAAATAACTGATTGATAGTAATAAGTACCCATTCCCTTTCCTTTTCTTTCTGAACTGTTAGTATTTATTATGCTCAGTAGTCCAGAGACTTGGAAATGCTAAATAATTAAATATTTTCATGTTTTGTTGCTCACATATTCTGTGGCAGTTGAGAAAAATACATTATAATAAAAATATACACCAACCACATCATGGAGTTGGCCAGGTCAGATTTGTTTTTATACATAAGCTAAAGTCGGATCCAGCCCCAGAGACAACTGAGAAGTAAAGTTGGTCTCTTTCAGCATCTCCTTTTCTCCTTTTCCCCTTCGCCTGACCTCATTGCCTGTGAACTCCATAACTTCTTGCTGTCTCCAGCCATCCACAGTCAAGCCTGCTCTCAGCAACACATCCATTACAAGGTATAAATTATTGAATAGGGTCAATATGAGACTCTCCCAAGCTATTTTCATTTTAACAAATGAACAAGAATGTAAGCCAAAGTATTAATTACAAATGCTTGTGTCTGATGTATTAATGAACCTTTCCATTTTCTGATGCATTTTCTGAAACTTCCTAAAATACAGTGCCCCTAAAAAACTTTGATGTTTAGCTCAACTTTTTACCTTTGAAGAGATTACTTTTGATGGCTTGTTAACCCCAACAGAAAAATCTACTAAAACGTAATGTCCTTAAGAAAGGGAATGGCGAAAAGAGATTAGAAATAGCTTCTACAACACCTCTACTGATGTAGCTATTTCTGGTCAGCTACATATCCTAAGGAAGACATAATAGAGAAATATCCTCCACCTTCCCATCCAAAGTCAGTGGCATTATCTCTTTTCTTAAAATCTTCATTCGTGGAAGATATATGAATGTGAGTGAAAACGATTGATTATGAAAATATACATTATAGGCAAAGTACCTTCATTCTCTCAGGTAAATTAAAATGGTATTTTCATCAAAATCCTGAAGGGAGAAACTGGAATGACTCATCAGTGATTGGTGGTAGATTCTGCTTTCTGCTGGCTTTCTGTTTTTTGGGTTTTTTTTTCTTCATTGTTGTCTGCTGATAAAAGATGTGGGTAAGATAGGAAAGATGAAGAAGAAGGATTAAAAAGGAATCCATTTAATTACTAAGTGTCCCCATGAAACATGTGACTAATACACTGTCAAACACTGTATTATATACTGCCGTGTGTGTTTGCTTCATTATGTCTTAGTAACTAGATTGTAAATTTCTCATGAGTGGGTACTTTGTCTTATATTTTCAAATGCCCTTAAAAGGAAACAAGACACGTAGTTGACATTTAATAGGTTCTAAGTAAATACTTGCTGAGTGGAGTTGAATTTATGATAAAATTACTTATAACTTGCTAGTGTAGGGGTAGCTGTAAACACTGGTGGAGGCTGATGTAATCTTCTTTGGGAATGCCTAGGACTTAGCCATATCTTTTGGATAGCTTGTTAACCCTGTGAGACTGGTCACAGTGCATCTTCCTGAGAGACTTGTTCACCATTTGAACAAGTCAGCAGTCTATTCAAGGTCCTCAGCCAAGGTGAATATCACTTTATCCTGCTGCTACTGGCATTTAGTGCACAGGGTTCAGGGATACTAAACATCATGTGTTGCTCAGCATAATCCTTCACAGCAAAAAAAAACAACAAAAGAAGTAGTGCTTGCACCATTACTAGTTCCCATCACTAAGAAGCACTTGAGTTCTTAAAATATATGTTCTTCTACTACTCAAATCACATATTCATCATTCCTCCTTCTACCTTATATTTAAATCTTACTGAACTCTTTGGTTCTCAATCATACTGTGCTGTCTACTTCTTTGCAGATTGTATTTCTTCTTACTCTGTTCTAGCATTGTCTTTGAATCCTTCAGGAACTCAGGTTAGGCACCATCTCTTCCAAAAAGCATTTGCTTGTTACAGATCTTGACTGGAATGAGTGGCACTTTTGAGTGCTTTCAAAACTCCCTGTGCATCCCTCTGCAGGACATTTATTCCAGTGAATTAATTGTGGTGATCGGTTTACTTTCCGTCTCTGCCACTAGACTGAAAGAACAAGTTGCATGTCCCAGGAACTTACTTTATACCTGACAGTAGTGAGTGTGTAAGAAAAATGAAAGAATGAATGAATCAGTGACATTTTCAGACAGGAATGAGTTCATGCAGCAAATAAATATTCATTATATAGTTGTCCTAACCCAGAATTCCCTTTGGTACAAGGCCTCCTCAGATGTCAACAACAGTGGCATTGTGGTTGGGAAGGAAACCTTGTGCAAGAGTAGAAGTGGGGGGGAGAAAAGACAGAGAATTGTCCTTATGACTGGGCTAATGGTCTTGTTTCATTCCGTGGCTCTAGTTCTTCTATGCATAATGACACCAGGAGGGACCTGGCCAGTGTGTTTCTAAGCTTGGTCCTCAGACCCAGTCAGTTCATCACTATTCTTATCTCAAATGAGAAAATTGCAGAAGTTGGAGTAGGCGCTTAGGACTCCAATAGAATCATTTTATGTCTCTTGTCTCTTACACTAAAAGCATTGGGACTTTCACTTTGTATGTCCTTTCATTTTTTTTTTCTATTACTATTTTAGATCTTAACTTATAAGTAAATTGGTTCTAAACATCTGAAATGTTTTCAGAATGAAAAGGGAAAAAAAGAGGAGACTTTTTTTAAAGCTGATTCACCACAGGCAATTTGAGCATCTCTGGCAATTGCAGTGTTACCTGAATGAGTTTATTCATCCCACAATCTACTGTGGGTACTGATGAAGTAGTTAATGCTCATTCTTTCCCTTCTTTTCTCCCCTCCTGATGTGAAAATGACTGCCTTGATATAGAGGCAGAATTAGCATTAGGGTTCTCTCAGAGGCTAGAGTCCTGTGTAAATCTGTAGTCCCTGGCTACAGGGACTGTAGCAACACCCAGAAGAGCTGTAGCAATGCCCAGAAGACTAAACAGAATCTGCTTGTCTGGTTCCAGCCAACCTAGTAGGGGGCTTCAGGTAAACTGGAACTCCACAAGACTTGTGATGACCAGTACTCACTTCAAGCAGCTGTGTTAGCCAACTCATTCTAACACTTGCCTCCTGTTGAGCTAGTAGCAAGGAATGTATGCTCATCCCTGTCAGTAAGCTAAAGAACTCTAGTAGGCCAGTCAGGCCTGCAGACTGAGACCCTTCACTGGCAGCAGCTGGTCCTGTTATGCCAACCAGTAGTGGATGCCGAGGATGTGAGAAGCATCGTGCAAGTATGAAGATACAGAGATGAAAAAGCAGCAGCTAGAGTACAAGTAGAATGTTTGAGGAGAAAAGTCCAAATTGTAGCAAGGCAGGCTTAAAAGAAAAAATATGAACTAGTTTGTGTGCAAATCTAAGCAAGGAACTGTTCTTCCAAAATTATTACCAAAAGTTAGAGATGGTAATAGCAATTGTGCGTTTATTGACTGTTAAATAAAAAGCCATATGACCCTCATAAAGATTGTTTATGTGTAGTCAGGCTGAAGTACCACATGATAAAACTCATAAGCTTTACTTACAAGACTTCTAACTAGTATAGAAAAAAAAAATCCTGCCAGACAGCATGTCTGCTTTGTTTGAAATAGAAGCATAAATATCTAATTTGCCTTGTTACAGAGAAGAATGCATGATCTATGCTGCATGTAACCAAGTAATCATTCCATCAAGCTCAAAATATAAGGAGCATAATTAATCTGCTGATTTTGCCCAGTCTTGCTTCTAGATGGTGAAACAAAAATCTCTTAGTTCATATTTCACTCCACCATATTTTCTTTCTAAGAAACTGAAAACACCGTTGTGCTAGAAGATCAAAAATAAAAGCAAGCGGTAATATAGATCCATGTATCCCAAATTAGGAAAGTTAAAAAGCATGCACAGTAATATTTTTCTAAATTTTGTCCTCTCAGTATTTCTCTAACTTGTCGGGCGGTTTGTTGTTGTTGTTTTCCTATTTAAGTGTGGTATCAAATCAAGTCTGTCTGTAAAAGATAAATGTGACTAGTGTGTGTGTGATAGGACCGTATAAACCTTTAGTATTAGCATTTCGTCGTAAAAGCGCTTCTGCTCATTTTTCTTTTGGAGGCTCAGGGTGATGAACAGCCTCTAACCAAGGCTTTGTGTTTGTTTTTAAACAAAATTAGCTTGATGTTATTTAAATTAGAAACTGAAATTTTATTTTTTAAATATGTCAGACTTTTGTTTTTTAGCTAATGTCTTGCCAGCCAACTGCCATTCTGTGCTAGACATTTTGATTTCTTGATGTATTTGTAATAAACAAAAACAAATACATTTTTATTAAACCATAAAAATGATCAACTGTGCACTCCTATGTTGCATGCTCATGTGCCGCATAATTGTTTAATGCTGTTTTCTTTCCACATTAAGTCAACCTGAAAGACTATTGATTGTACCAAACACCATTTCTTCATGCCATAATTCTCCAGCTCCGTCCTCAGGGACCCAAGTCAGGAGGGTGATTGTGTGTCTTGCTGCTCCCTGGAGAATGCTCTGTGACAGGCTGTCTGTGACACTGGGGTCAAAGAACAACACTTTTCACATGCTGAATTGCCTGCTGTTCTGGGATAAAGGAGGAGCAAGCCTCTCCTCCTTGAGGGCTAAATTAAGAAAAGGAGGCCTTTAAGGTAAAAACATCAGAAATCTTAGGAGGTACAATGTATCCAAAAAAGTCAGTTATGTATGAAATTGGAAATTTTGCCTTCATTTGTAGAAATCTTCAGATGGTGAAACATCTGTAATTTCCTGTTTCATTTAGCCATATCGTATTTCCACATGCCTAAAAACAGTTTAGCTACATTATAAAAAAAAAAGAAAAGATCACATAGGTCAATGTATCCTGAGTAGGGTTTTCTACCAGAGTCAGCATGTTAGTCACATTCATTGTAGCACTTCGCATAGGACTCTTCTCTCCAAGTCATGTTCTCCTGTATAAGTTCTCTAACTTACCATCCTCGGTCTTCTGATCTGTGAAAATGGGCACACTTGCCCTAGTAAACCTAAAGACCTGTGAAAGTCACATGATAAAGTACCTCATCAAGCAAATAGTAGGTGTTTTCCCTTCCTTAGACTGAAGTCACATAGATTCATTGACAGCTAAAGGACAGCCACAGGACGCCCCAGGCCAGGAGCAGGCAGTGGTGTCAGATGCAGTTCATACTGAATCACCTGTTTGTTTTTAAAAATGAAGGTGGCAAGACCGGGCAGGCCTAGGTTAAAATGAGGAGGCAGACTGGGAAAACACCTCAACTTGATGTGTCACACGTGTTTCTCTGAGGTCTGCAGAACTGGGTGACAGGGAGCTCATGAGCATGCACAGAATTCATGGCCAGTTTCCAAACAGTCACATTTTCCTTCCCAGAACAATGTTCTAACTGTTCAAAGTGTGCAGGTTTTCATGTTTGTTCTTAGTGCTGAAGAGCAGAAAGTCTAAGAAAAATATAAAGCAAGAGAATAATGTAAATGCCTTTGTTTACCGCATTGATCTTTTCCCATTTACAATATCTCCTGTGTAAAAAAAAATCCAAAAGAGTTGCAACATTATTATAGGAAGGGATTTATTTTTTTTTCCTCCAACAAAACTGTGTTTAGTGACATCCCAGAAAACTGGAATTCTCTCCTAACCTGTAGGTCAGGAATCCATCTTAGCACATATCTCTTTTATTACTCCCTGTTTACATGTGAACATTTTATTCTTAATTTCTAGCTGCTTTTAAGTGGCATTCAGAGTTAGTATCAACCAAGAACAGTAAATCAGGTTTGCAATCTGTGATACTAGAACAGAATGAAATCCAGTCAAATTAGTATTAGAAAGAAGCAGAAATCATCTTACCTAACCACTTCATTTTGCAGTGAGGTAACCACAGCCCACAGAAGCCAAGTGTCTAAAATCACAGAACTGATTTGTGGCTGAACTTTGAGTGGTACCTTTGACACTGGACATCATAAAAAATGTATTTCTTAAAGGTTATGATGGAGTAGACTAACATTTTTTATTGAAATAATTGCATGTGCAAACTGACTTGTAGATAGCTTGGTTGGAAACTCCTAGTATCCACTGGTAAATCTTTCTACTGTCTTGAATAGATCTGAACCCTTTGTAGTATAGATGCCTAGAAAAAGAAAACTTGTATCATCAAAGATGGCTCTCGGCATCAGGGAACAGCCATTTGCCTGGGCTTCTATGTGGGTCTCGGGTATTTTGTGTGCTCTGAAATTAGAATGCTAGTGTGCCTCAGAGATAGTGCTTACACACCTTAATTTAAAAGTGGCCTGTTGCTTAAAAATGCTAATAAATACCTGAGCTGTGGGGAAAATGGTGTCCATAGATTTGTTTAACATAGGAGTGCTACAAACTTTCAATTTGTGAAGCACCATTAAACAAAGTATGCCGTGATAAGATGACTGACATTGGTATTATTCTTCCATAAAAATTACTTTTAAAAAGTGTTGTAGCATATGTTCCCTTGCCCAGAGGGAAAAAATGCTTTGATCTCTGACTTTAGCTTTTCTAGTCTACCCTCGAATTCCAAGTAGGCTAGGCTTAGAACAAATGTAAAAAGACCTTACTGGACTCAGTTGCCTTCGCTCTTAACCTTATGAGTCTTGGAATGAAGGGGGGGGAACAACGTAGGTTTCTAGAACCTATCATGTTATTCCTGGATAAAACTGGTCTTTGTAAGATGTTGAACAGATCTTACTACCAAGCTTTCCTTTAAACCTCTGCTGTTGTTCTGTGACCAAAATAAACCTCCTCTCCCTTATACTTCCTGTATGACACAGGTCCAAATCTACATTTTTTTGGAAACCCACAGTTGTCCATGATTTATAAACACTAATGCTCCGATTTCATTGCCAAAGCCTTCTTGAACAAGCATAGGCAGGGACTTGATTGGAGGAACTGTCCAGGCTCCAGTTCATCATCCAACACACAGGCTTTTGCTCTACGCCTATCATGTGATCCTGGTGAGGATCTACTTGGGTTATTTTTAATACATGAAGTCATTTTACTGAAATATTTATTGGCATAGAACATAGTAACATTAGCTAGTGCAGAGAATGCTCCCCAACATGAAGTTTGGATCATCAGTTTTATAGCATCTTGTTTTTTTACTCTTATGATAATTTTGACTTTTGCAAAGTAGCAAATTTGTGAGACTGTCTACCAGATCTGCAGGTAGAGGGTGATAGGTACTAGCAGGACCAAAGTTGAGAAGACCATTCTGGATCTGCTGAGATATCAAGCATCACAGATGCTGAGTGATTAAAAGAAGAATGACAACAAAAGCCAACTGTTTTCCTTTGTCGGTTCACAGGAACCTTGGAAACCTTCCTTGTTGGTGCTTTTTAACCAAGACCTCCCTCTCTCCTTTGAGCATGTGGAATTCTAACTCTCTTTGACTTGAGAAAAAACTAATTAAGGGTTAATTTTTGGAAAGAATGATTAATAATCACTTCCATTTGGTAGAACATAATCAGTGCAAGCATTAAGGTTTTTACTACCTATGAACCAACATAAGGAAGAAGCGGGGGGAAACCTATATACTTTCACAACAAGCTATAAAATGATATATTTAATCTTGAATAATTAAACAAAAACATTTTTATTCACATACTGTTACAATCATATTGCTAATACCAGCTTAATGCTTTCTTTTTAGCTAATTCATTTTCTCATTTGTGGCAATCTAGAAAGGTTTATTAAATCTAATGACTGTTTTAGGATTAAGTAGGGGAAAAGCATGTTCTAATTACAGGGATGGATAAAAGCAAACTAATTAACAAAAAACGTGTATTTCCTTCCTCATAGATGTCTGGTCAGCCATATCCGAGACGAACTTGGGTTACCTAGCTCCTGAGTTTTTTAATCATGTTTTTAGATTGCATTTTTTACACCATCTGTACCATTAACATGACTGTAATTTCTGTCACAGTTGGAAGCTTCAGTTAATAAATGTTTTGTTTTGAAGGGGGAGGGGAGCCAAGCAAGAAAGTGGGAGTGTTTATGAATGAAGCAAAGGAAGAGGCGACACCTGAACCAGGGGCCTTGAAATGAAATGTTTGGCACCTTTGACTGGGAATCTGGTGCTGTATGACTTGGGACAATACTCTTGACTTACCCTTAAAACAATCTCATCTAACAGAGATAAAACCATCAGTTAAGTACCCCAGTAGCCGTATCAAAATGCAATAGGGTATATACAGAAGATTGGTCAGTGGTGAAATTCAGATCTGTTTTCCAGTGCTTTGTATGATCTAAACATAGCACAGTCGTAGTTCCCTTGCTTTGAAATCCAAGTGAATTTTTTTTTTCTTTTTGAGACTAGGTCTCCCTGCTTTTGCCTGTGGAACCGCAGTCTCACATTGCCTGGGGTACCATAGACTCAAGCAGTTCCCAGCCTCAGCTTCCCAGGTTGCTGGGATTACAGGCAGAATTCCAAGTAAATGTTTATTTTGTCATTTTCAGGTTTTCTGCATATGCTTTCTTTTGGGGGTTAATAACTATTTTTGCAGGCTACTTTAAAGCACACTGATTATGTTTTTTTTTAAATTGCATAGAAATGATCAGTTTTAAAGCGTCTGTCCCTTTCAGTCAGCTGCTGTACTGATAAAAAAAAAAAATCCCTAGAAATAGATAATAAAATTGAGGCAAGGAAGCAAGATACAATGCAAGCTGCAGACTTGCTGACCAAAATAATTACATATATTTTCAGATGGAAAATAACTACTGTTTAAGAGTCAAATATTGTCAACTATATGACTACTGAATCTAGAATACTAGGGTGATGGATTGCATCTCAAGCATAAGAAGCATTGACCATAGTATTCTAAAGAAAATACCAGTACATATTGTATACCGGTGTTTAAGGATTCTTAAGGATACAAATGATAGAAGTTTCCCTCGAGCTCACAGAAAAGTAAGTATTTGGGGGAATAGAATAGAAGTTGCGCGAAAATAGGAAATGTAACAATTGACCTAAACCTTTCTTTTTAGGAAATTATTTTGTTAATAGAGAATGGGAATGACCTTTAAATTTTCACCTGGTTGTAATAATTTGATGTAATAGCCATTTGACACTTGCTAGTATTACATGCCTTTGTGAATTCTCAAATTCTCAGCCTTACAGCTTTTAGTTGCCACCATAAATTATGCAATTAAAAATTATTGAAAATGTATAGTGACACCTTCAGGCCTTTCTGAAAGTGACTGTATACACTGTCAGTAAAGAAGTCTCAGGAAGATGCAAACCAGGGAAAGCTGACAGAATCCATTCTTAGAGCGAATCCATCCTATTTATCAATCTTTTTGCAAATTGGGAATTCCAGATTGTTGACCATCAAAATAACAAATTGATATATGTCCCTAACACCTCGTTCAAATGGTAAGTAGTGAGAAACCTCAAGATTTCCCACATAAACTGTATATGCACCTAAATTTAAAATGACCCATTGCTTAAAAGTGCTAAAAAATAGATACTAATGTTAATCAATATTTGCAAAATAAAACCTATATCCATGGCCAAGAAAAGTGTGAGGTGGATATTCCTGAGGGTGTTACACAGGTATTCCTCACTTGCTGTGCTGAAAATCAAAATTCCTAGTGATTCCTGTGAGGGCATTGATGAAAACTTGTGCTTATGGTGTTTGATCCATGTTTAGGACCATGTGTTTCAAGCAGCGGACTTTTTTAAACAGAATTTCACTGCTGAAGAAAACAGCACAGATAGAAAGTTTGCTGCAATGCAGTTTTCCTGCCCTATCACAGTTATTCACCCTTAAAAATAAAACCTGGCTAGAATAATGAAGGATAGTGTCACCAAAGAATATAAAGTTGACTTAGGTTGGATTTTTGCTGTCAGTTGCCAACACATCAATAAAACCAGTAACCTTGAGATTGATCAGATTAAATATTCAAGTCAACTTAATATATAAAGTGTCTTCAGACTAATTGCCACAAAGTCTTATTAAATACTGCAGCCCAATTTCAGGGTTGTCCTATCAACTTCATTCTGACAGGCTTTCCATATTCCACTGCTCGCTTTCTATCGTTCTCTTCACCAGACTGAAATCAGAGTAATGAAAACAGTCAAACTGCTCATAAAATGTCACATTACTATGAGAGCACACATTATTTCTACAGATATTTTCTGTCAGTCACTAGATCACTACTCAAATGACAGCAGTGCCTGCCTGGAACATGCTTTAAAAATGACAATCCCATACTGTACAGACTACTCCAGCAGTAAAATTTACTGATTTGTCCCTTTGATCTCAGCCTACAAAAGATACCAAATGTTATTCAGGAATAAATAAAACATTTATAGAAAAGGGGAGAAAAGGTTATATGCTTCATTTTGCTTATCAATGTCATTTCCAAGACAACAATTTTATTAGGGGTAGGGGTATGGTGACATACTATTTTTAGTTTGTGGGGGAGAAATGTGACATTTAGAACAAATGTCATAGCATTTCTTCAATAAAAATCCATGCTGTCAGCTGCCTAGCTCTAGAGAATTGTAGAAAAGCTGTACTGAACCAAAAGAGAAGCAACAATAACTTGATTTTTACTTTAACCCTCTCCGACCCAGCCTCAGTGTAGATGGAGGGTAATAATAATAGCTCTAGCAGGTGGACCTGTATTATTTCTGAAGAAAGAAAAAAAAAAAAAAAACAACTCTGTATACTTCAGAAATGACCCTGTGTTCAGCCAAAGCTTTGTGACAGGTTTTGTTCAGTGAACCTTGAGGAGAAGCAATTTTTTCCACAAAGAAAAAGACTCAAATACCTATTGAAATAACAATATCAATATGAAAACTAGAAAACAACCTTTGTATTGACTATAAATAAGCAGAAAAACAAACAGCAAAGAAAGAAAAAGGAGATAATTACTAGAATTTAAAGTCAAAAGAATACATGTAATGAATACAGTTCTTGGTATGAACCATTTTGCCCTTATCGCTTCCACTGTTTTTGGCTTATAACCACATTCTACCATGGAATATCTCTTGAGTTGTTACTTAACTTTTCAGGGACAAGAGCCATATCTTACATTTCTCTAAATTCCCCATAGTGCCTAGCACTGTTCTTGATAAAATTATTAAACAATTAAAGCATTGGTTTGTAAAATATGGTTCATATCTAGTTATTATTTGTTGACTTTCTTGCTCTCTCTGGCATGCCACTCCCAGCCCGGATACAAACAATGGTAACTTTTTCAGCCTTTGCATTTTTAATGCAAACTCCTACTCACTCCACTTGACTCCTCTTTGTTTAATGACAGTGGCTTTTGCTGGAAATTAGTTATACGCGTGAAAAATCATGAATATCATTTTTATTCCATGAGAAGTTGTAGACATGTGTCTTTTTTGACTTTCTTATCTCCTTATAAATGTCTGCTTTTCATTCATGACTTTTCTTTCCTATCTGTCTCAAAAGAGGTTCTTGTCTTTCTTGACAGAGTTCTTTCCCCTCAGCTCTATGTCAGGTTTCTTCTAGTTTTCTTGGAATTCCACCAGTGTCACCAGTAGTTTCTACATCCTCCTTTTCTGGAACTTCTTCCTTTAGTAATAGTCTCTACTTTAGCCTGCTGTCTTCTAGAATCATCATTAATTTGCCAGACATGAGTTGAGCACTCAATAGGTACCAGGCATTGAGCCAAGTGAGAAGGATATACACTCGAATAAGATAGAATTTTTATTCTTAAGTAGCTGACAACTGCCTAGCTCATTCAGCTAGTAACTTGTTCAGTATATCACTTTCACAAACATTCATTTAGTGAACTTTTACCAGGTCGAGTTCAAGTGACATGAGGACACAAATGACAGTCTTTGTTCTCAAGGGCCATGTAGTATATACTACCCCTAGAGTCTATATTACCTATTCCTCTCATTTTGGACTTATATTTATTTCCCACCCTAAATTATGATGTATGTCTTATATGTATCCCTGATGCTTAGTGCTTTTCTTCAGTTATCGTGAAAACATTTTGAAGGCAAAGACTGTTCTTTAAAACAGAATTATTTTCATCTTTCATGGCCACTGCCCTACATACAGGGCCACGCCCTACAGCCACTCAGTCTGTTCACAGCTTGGTGCCAGGCCAGGCCACCCACATATCAGTGATGTGGATTTGCCTGTTGGTGCTCAGAGAATATTTTGGTTTGACTTTAAGATAGCAGCCATTTATAAAACATTGTTTCGTTTTTTTTTTAATTTATTTTTTTTTTAAGTTATCTCCCTGCTCTTTAATTCTCTCTAGTTTAAAGCTATGTGAATAATTCATACTCACTGGCTCAGAAGTAGGTGATGTTTTGAAAATTCATTTTTGTATGAGTTAGATACATATGATTTAGTAATTTGTATATGCCCCCAATTATATTCCTAAACTGTCTTTTCTAGTAGTGTTTTGACATGACTTTTTAACACTCGTAACATACATTGACAATCTCATTGGCAGAGTGGAGGTATGTGACTTCATTTGATCATTAAGCATTGTCATGTCTACCCTTGGATTCTCAAACACAAAAGAAATATAATTGCTCCTGCATGGATTTATTTAATGAATTATCCTAACGTCATTTGAACTTGTATTGTTTCTGCCTCTCTGCTGATAAGCCAGTGAACGTGTCAGATTCACCTGACTATGGCAGATGTGTCATCATCAATAGCAGTATTTTATATTAATCATAATATAGGATGTCTTGCTTCGGTATTTGTGTGTACATATGAGGGGAAGGGTCTCATTCCTTTAGGTAGCACCAGAACAATTCTTAGGAAAGGAAATAACTTTGTTTAGGAAACTATTTTGTTAAACCACAAAGTCAGAACCTGAGGGCAAGAGTTAGAAGGAAAAAAAAAAGACTGGAAATAGAACCAACTGCTCTGTGGTAGAAAAACAGAATTTTTCTTTCAGTATAAAAGGTTAAAAGATAGAGGTATGTTTTCAGTTTGAGTGGTTTGCATTGTTTCCTTGAGTGTACTAAATTACAGAATTAAATCAGGAGATCTAAAGATCTGAGCTTGAGTGCTAGCTAGTCTTGTAGATGTTGAATGTCATTTCGAAAAAGGTACTGTACTTTGTGTGGGAGCTTAGAGTCTAGATCCAAAAGGACAGGAGGACCCCAGAAAACATCTTAGTTTCATGTATTCTTGCCTGGCCTTGATTCCAAGCTCTGCCTTTATTACGTGTGTACCACCTAGAAAGACACTTAACTAGTTGCTCTGTGCCTCAGTTTCCATTGTCAAATAAGAATAACAAAAATGTATTTTTTCTGTGAATCCTTAGTGATGAAATAATTTCAAGCATGCACACATGATCCACATGCACACATAATACACATAGGATATAGAAGATTTAGGTTTGCTTTTTATCTGTGTGCTTAAAATGTAATTACAAAGAAATGATACTTTTTAACTCTAGGAATACAAAATGTACTCAATGTCACAACAAATAAGTCACTTATTATCTATATACCTATATTATTTGGCTCTGTATGTCAGCATGTATTTGAAAAGACCAGAAAATGTCAAAATCCTGATAAAGTTTCTAATCCTTATTCATACACTCTTTGTGAGAAAAAGTGGTACTGTATTCCTAAAGCAGTAGTGTAACTAGTTCTCAGTTTTAATGTTTTAATGTTTGGACTCTTGTCTATTGAACTGGTGAGGAGCCTGCTTTGTCAATATTGACTGGTTGCGAAAAATGCTATACTGTTTAAAATATTAAAATACAAAATATTAAAAACATAATTACTGTGTTTTGATGACTTCCATTTAAAATCTCTAGATCACTTACTGCTGACTAATTTGCTGACCATTTATGATCATTAGAACTGTTTACCATGTAAATTACAAACTAGAAAGTTATGTAACTATTTTCAGATCTATGGGATCTTCTAGAAAAATACTTTGTTTTATTTTATGTGATTTTCTCCATAATTATTTTGTTTTTATCAGTTTGTATGTGTGTGTGGGATGTGGGATGATAACTTTAATAAGTTGTTATTTTATTTTAGTACTGAAATTTATTTTATTTTATTTTCACATTTCATAAATCAGTACTAAACTAAAATAAAAACATTGTTTTACTTAGCTTCAGTCAGAAATAGGAAGCATCGAAGTTAGAGGAATAGTACAGTGGCTGGAATCTGACTTAGAGAATCCATGTAGGTGTTTGACCTTGCCTACGTCACCCTGTCAATCCCAAGACATTCTGTCCTGACTCTGAACATCTTTCCAATCTAGCCATTTTTCACCTTTCTCATGACCTCTCATTTTGCCCTTCTCACAAAACTGTTGCTTCCTTCACTTTCTGTCTTGATGTAGTAAAAGCTCTGTAAAAATGAGGACTCTGGAATTGCTATATCCCTATACCTGGCACATTTTAGAAGGCTAATGGGTATTTGCTGAATGAATTAGTTAATTCACTTAGAAGTCACTTTACAAATTGGTGATTATTCATTATGTTTAAGAGACCTATTTCCCATGCATTAGCACTTAGTCTTGCTGGAAATGAAAGTTCATAATTTGAAAAGGGCAAGGTGACAACATGGTATCAAGGTCTTTCAAGTGCACAGAAGAATATATTATAAAGAAACAGTTATAAATTTGAGTGGATGTATAAATCACTGAAGATATCCATTACAGAATTGTTTATAAAAATATGTTGCAACAACAACTTAAATATCCAATGATAGGTGATGACTTAAATTTAAAACACTCATCATATAGTGCCATGGAGTCACTGAATGTCATGTTGTGAAAAATGCTTAATCATGGGAAAATGCTCAGTATGGCAAAAATTTAAAAAATGGTACAAGATAGCATATATATGAATATAAATTTTACAAAAGTAATTATTAGACATTTGCTTAGAAAAATTAAGACTGATAAAATATATACCACAGTGTTAGTAGTAATCTTTAAGTTCCAGATTTTATTTTCTTTTTTGTGTCTATATACTGTTTAATGAACCTGTAATACTTTTGTAGAGATAGAGGAATGAAAGCATGCAAAGTTATCTTGTTCAATTTTGTGGCATGGTAGGGAAAATTGATGAAGAAGTAATTGAAACATGAGTGAAAGGGAGGCCAATCTTAAGAAGAGAGAGATAGGTCAAGAGCTAGGAGTTACAACCACCCAAGAATTTGTCTGATTAATAAATAAGTGAATTAATAAACTCAAATCACTGGAGAGATACAGAGACATTTTTTAGATCTGAAAAGCAAGATTTGTATTCATGCCATTGCCATTGTCTTGGTGTGGAATCCTAAAAGTTTGAAGTCATGTGAAGTAGTTAGGAAACAGAATATTGGATACCTGGTAAGTTTTGCTCATAGCTGGACCTGGACTGGTTTTATCACCCTAGAATTTACGCATATACTGAAAGTGGGTATAAAGAAGACTTTTTGACTTTAACTGGATACACCTATCTGCCTGCTTCTGTACAAAGCAGGATACAAGTAGGCCATTAGCATTTTTACTGATCACCTTTACCATTGATATGCAAGCATCAGCTACTAGCTTCTTTCTGCTTTTTTTTTCTCTTTTAGACCTAGAAAGAAAAACTTTAAAACAGTTTAAACTCTCCACTTGTGGGGTTTTTTCACCATCCCCAGCCTTCTCAACCAAAATACCAAACCAATGCAAGACTATCAGTGCAGACTAATTTATTTTTAACAAAGTGATTTTTAATTATCCTAATAACTACAAAAGAAACATGTAAGACTCAGAATACTTTAACATTGTCCAAAACCTTTCTCTGCATCGTCCAAAGTCCTTTCCCAGATTGCCCAGAAATCCTCAGTCCTGATCATCTCTCAGTCCTGATCATCTCACCAAAATCAGCCAGTCAGAGTTCCTCTCCACATGTTTGAAGACATCTTTCTTCGGGCGCTCATTTGGCGTGCTCCTCATCTTCCACACTGCCTTTTCCTTGTCATCTTCAGGTAGCAGGAACTTCATGGTACCGGACCCAGCAAAGTTCACTTTCTTTTCAGGCCTGTCTTTCACGGCCACTCGCAGACCCAAGTTAAACTCAGCAAAACAAACTCCAACACTAGTTTAAATCTGCAAACTCCTTAACTGCATTCAGCACACATGCTGCCAGTCTGGGTCAGCCAAAGGCTATAGACCCCCGGTGGCCACATGGCCAAGCTCACATGGCTCACGTCTTTACAAGATGGCTGATTCCCAACTCTCCTCCATTGAACCTCTCTCTCTATCCCATCTCCATATTGGAATCCTTCTCTTTGTTTTCACACCCTTTATATATCTTGATTTCCCGCCTTCCAGGAAATCTGTTTCACCTTGACCATTTCACTTCTTTCTCTCACTTCATTCTTACATTTTAGCATCTGTCCTTAAAATCTGAAATCTTAAAGGGGGGGTGGGGGGCACATCCTATCAATACTACCCATGTATTCTTTTGACTCTTTTTTGTTTTGTTTTTGTTTTTATTTTTTTTGTTTTGAGACTAGGTCTCACTATTTTTGCCCATGGAACTGCAGGCTCACATTGCCCAGGATACCACTGACTCAAGCAATCCCCAGCCTCAGCTTCCCAGGTAGCTGAGATTACAGGTGCACGCCACCACACCCAGCTTATTTTTTGGAACTAGGTCTCTCTATGTTGCCCCAAGTGGGACTCGAACCACGATTCCTGGTCCCCGCCGCGGGTTCCTAGGCTGCCGCTTACATGCATGTGCCACCATGCCCGGCCCTTTTGGCTCTTAATATGATGTGTTTGTTGATTTTTTTTGCACCCTGTTCTCTGTTTCTAGAGTGATAATTTGAGAGACATTCAATGGAGTGGAAAGAGGTGGGCACCTGAGCTTGGTAGCAGCTGAATTTGACCCCTTGCTCTATCACATATAAGCTTTAATGTCTGAACAAAATATGTGTCACTGGTTTTAGTGAGTGTTGTTAAAATGAGGCTAAGAGCAGTCACTTTGCAGTGTTTCAAACTAGATAAACCCCTGTAGTCACTAGCTCAAAAGGCCTTTCAAAACAATAACTGGCCACTTAAGATCCTTTTCTCCTGGTTCTTGATTACACACACACAGTGTATCTTACCCTTATAAAACCATATGCTTTGTGTTGTTGTTTTGTTTTTGTAAATTTTTTTACTTGAGTGGTGTAAAGAAAAACTAACTCAAAACCCTCACCGGTAAAAGCAAAGCTGTTTTGTGGGTTGAGTCATCCTAATCAAGCTCAGTAGTTGGACAGTACTTGTGTTTCATTATGACATCCACCAGTCACCTAAACTGGCCTTATTGAAACAAAACTGTCTTTGAGAAATGCAAGCAATCACTCAGCCTTGTTATGGAAAACGGGCAGACACCTGGATGTGCCCAGAGGGACTGTGATTTCACTTCTCACTCCATAAGCAACATCCTTCTGTTGTGAATTAAATCTTCACAGTCAAAATCTGTGTCTGCATGTGCTTGTTTATTTGGAAAAGAAATGTTATTCTGAGGCATTTTATTTGTAATAGCTGTGGAGCAATATGATACTAAATGAGCCTAATACTGGTGCACTGCCTTTTCCATGTTAAGATCCCTCATGGGTGTTTTTTTGTTTGGTTGGTTGGTTGTTTTTTTGGTTTTTGGCTTTTTTTGTGGCTCTATTGTCATTTATGATTCTGCCAACAGACAAGTAATATTTTATTCATGTATGTAAGATGTTTTACACATGTTTGTAACATGTATATGACATGTAGTCTAAGTGTGAACTAATGTATATGTTGCAGAACATGCATGTTCGTGAACTGGTTTCTGTTTATGAAAGGAGGTTTTATTTTTCTGGTTTCACCCAACACTACTCTTTTCCAGGAGGGTAAAAAGTAGTCTGTCCTCTTATCTCACATCCCAAGCTGAGTTCATCATCTGGAGAAGCTTAAAGTTCCAATGCATCAAATTATCCTCCTCATACTGTTGTTCATTGCAGTCCATTTTGTCCTGTCATTCCAGTGACAGAATGTCAAAGCTTTCTTTTCGTTACTTTCAGCTTTCAGCATCTGCAGGGATCTGATATGCTGTTCCTGCTTTACACAGGGGGAGAAACTCAAATGGCAGTGATAAAGGCCATAAGCCAGATAACTGCAGGCACTCGTTAACTTCTTGAAGCTCAGGATAGGTTTCTGGCCTGCCATTTCCCTCCCTGGTCCACAAACATGCTTTCCATATTATGGAAATTTGTTAGTTTCTTAACAGGTCTCCATTCCATTACTCTCCTTTTGGAGACCTGAGTAACCATCAGCTCCTCAGGTCTGTGTATTCTTAGAAGCACTGAGAGTTTAAGCCTAGAAACAGTGTGAGTTTCATCACTATGAGCATGTGGTCTATAATCTTGAGTAATTTAATTTAGATAAATAGAAATATTATATCCTTTCAATCCAGAATAATTGAATATTCACATGGATCTCCCTTGTGCATATTTTCTGAATTTTTTTCAATCTTCAACTTCTGACCTTTGTTTTTTCTCAATCACAAACATGTACCTAATTATATATTTTGAGCTTTACATCAATGTAATTGCATATATAATTATATATTATTTTTCTTTCTAGGATAAAGTTTTGAGTGCCAAGAGATGTTTTCATTTCTAAGTAGAATGCAACTTCTCTTGTTCAGATAAGGGAAAATTTGCCAGTGCTACAAACAACACACCAATTAATAGCTAGGAAATATTTGTATGTTTCTATTTAAAATAATCTCTGCCACAGGCAGTTTTCTTCTCTTGCCTGGACTGTACCAGTTACCTTTCAGCTAGTCCCTCTCTTACTGTCTGGCCAATGGGTACCCAGGAACCCCAAACTCTGTAGGGGAGCATGCTCTAAAACCAGCCATCCACACATACAAAGGCAAAGGAAGGATACTCTTAATATGAAATATTTTTAATAGCATCAGTGTAGAGAAGGGATTTAAAATAATTTCCCAATAAGACTCCAAAATTTACCTTTCCCCTCATGGAGGAAATGCCTTGTCACATGGGCTCAGTCTGAAGTGGAGCTGCTGAGGCCATAAATCTTGTTGGCACACATCTAAGTTCCCTCCTGACAGGGAACCATAGGAAAGGGGTTAGGCAGAAAGCTCGGGCAGAAGGAGGGACTCAGAATTCAGAGTACACCACATGATCGATCTTAAGGTCAAGATAACCTGCTGCTGTTACCTTTTCCAAGGACCCAAACAGCCTTCTCATGTATCTCTCATGACTTCCAGTGGCTCTCCTCCATGTGTTTCTCCCTCTCCTTTGTTTCGCTCCCTTTCATTTATTCACTTTGCTCCTCCCCAGCTGCTCCTCCCCATTCAGGAAGTGTCCAGTTCATGGCATATTGGGACTTGATTATTGCATGTAAATGGGGGCAGGGTACATGCCTCTGAATCATTGTTCCACCCTATTTTATAGAGATGGTGTCTGTACCCCTCTACCTCCATTCCAATTCTCCTCTCAAGTCTTGTTTCTCCAAAGGGAAGCTTGAATAAATCTGATTATATCACTTTCCTGCTTTAAAACTTTTAATGGCCTGCCAGTCTTAAGAAAAAAAGATAAAGATTCTTATGCAGATGAACTTGACTGTCTTCACAAGCTTTGCCCTTCCCCTCAAATCTCCTACCACATGACACTCTCTTCTGTTCCCTGAAGCAAATGCTGTTCTTTCCCATCCTGGAGCTAGTCCATGTTGTTTCTTTGGAACAAAAAAAGGAGCAATGTCCTTTCCAACCCTCTTCATCCCATCAGCCCCTGGTCACCTTGCAGACATCATCCCCAGCACTTCCCCCAAGAACTTTTCCAGATCTTTCTGTCAAGGTCATATTTCCATCAAGTGCACTCTTCTACCAATAGGTGATAAGCCTCTTACTACACATCAGAGTTACCATTTTATATTGTGGGATTATTTGGTCAGATTCAGCTAACTCACTAGACTAAGTTCCACGGGGACAGGCATCATAACTGGCTCTGCTTATCATGTCACCAGAGCACAGACTAATGTCTTGCATGCTCAGTGAACACTTACAGAAGAATGAAATGAAAACAACTCTCTGCAGTATTCTGCTTAATAAAAGCACGTCCTCAATCGCCCTGGTTTATACAGTTCTCACAGATTTCCCCTCTGAACAGTATTACCTAATTCACTTAATTATCATTCTGTTGACTCATACCTTCTTTGTACATTTGTTTTGTGATCTGCAGTATAGACTCGTCTTTTAAAAATTAAACCCCTGCTCCAAACAAGGTTTGAGATTGGAAAATTTCTCTCTAGTTTCAGCAACCATGGATTGGGTTTGAGGATATGTTAACATAAGAAATGGGCTGGAGGCTAGGGGTTGGGAGAGGATTTTTGGTTTCCTAGCTATATTTGCAAAAGATCTTTAACTGTGAGATTTAATTTTTTTCATGTTGTCTATTTTCAGAGCAAGATATGTTTAAAAGCAAGAAACACTGTGATATTAGGTGGAACAGCATTTGTTCTTGTGATCTGTTATTACTTTTGACTTTTGTCCATTTGTGACAGTTCTCAGAAGAAGCACTTATTTGTAGAGTATGTAGTGTGTTCATGGTTTGTAAATATTTCTGCATATCCACCTTAAACCCTCATAAATTTAGGTGTGAAAGTTTCAGTGGAAGACTGACAGGAATATTTTACCTTTGAAATAGCATCTGAGCACCTGGCCTTTTTGTATTCATCCTATCTTTTAGTTTTGAGGAGAAAAATGATTTATTCACTATTATTTTAGGGTGCATATATATTATTATCTGACCAGTGATTTAGTCAAGGAAGTAGCTCCTGAAATTTTTGGAATGTAAATGAAGGGAAAATAAGAATTTATTATAATGCAAAAAGTCCCTTATATTGGCTGGGAGGGATTGTGGGTGTGTGATGAAAGTTGGGTCAAGGTATCTAAGCAAGATGACCTCCTGGTAACACCAGCCCAATCTTGCATATCAGTGCAGGCACGTTATTCTACTCTTCTGAGTTAAAGACATCATGTAAACCTTACATTTGATAGCCCCATCCTCCTTACATACTTGACAAGTCTACATTTTTTTCTCCCCTCTAGAGATACCACATAAGACTGACATTATCAGAATAAAAACAATGTTGCTTGCTATTTTTTTCTGAACAGCAGCAGATAAGCAAAGGGCACTTTCTAAGTAAAAGTGACTCTGCTTCATTAAAAGATTGTTTATGTTTTGTAAAAAAATAGCATTGAAATGGCAGTTTCAGCATGCAATTTCTATCTCTTTCTGATCAGTGTAAGAGATAAACTGCAATAATAAAGAAATGCCCACTAAACTGAGAATATATGGTCTTGCAATAAAGAACTTCTTGGTGGTTTTAATCACTATTTGCCTTTCCAGAGATTCTATCCACCTAATATATTTATAGGCTTGATCTATGATTCGGATTTATAATGTTTCTGAATATCTGTTTTTAAATGTACACATAAAAATTAAATTTAAAAAAAGAACCTCAAAATCACTCTTCTATAAAGCTAACATATAAGGTCTGCTTCTACATTGCTTCCTTTATGAGCTTGGAGTAATTAAGCAGACATAATATAACACATAAAGGAATTTATTAGGCTTTTATTAAGGCTTGATAATTTGAGTTTCAGAATTTAAATCTCAAAGGACTCATAATTGTTGTCATTTTCTACTAAAAGCTACATTTAGAAAGAAGTTAAGCTATGGTGCAGAGGAAAGTCATCTTAAAATGCTACTGAGTACCATTTGCACTAATTCAGCACTTGCATGCAAGTAATCCATTGTGCCTAGCAAGAGGCTTTTAATACTAAAAGACACTGCTTGCACAACTTAATTTATGCCAATATTTTCTTGAAACAGCATTAATTGCAGGAAGTAAAGGCTTAAGAGATGCCTTGATAGAAAGGGAGAGATTGGTTCTAAACTCCAAACTGGGAGTGACTCCAATTTACCAGACAAATTTAAACCTTAGAAAGGTTTTCAATATGATTATTGACTCAAGAAATACACTGGAACAATTCCAGGATGCAAGAAGGTGAATTTTGGAATGGTTTGTTACATGGAAAATGGTTCAACAATGAGTTCTTGCAGTTTTAACCTTTGTTTCAAAAATTCTAACCTGTTTTAGTGAGTAATGGTGTCTTTGATTCTTTGTGATCTTCTTTTTCTGAACATCAGTTTGTTTAATATTGGAATTCTACCAGTGAGTACTGTAAGGTAGTGAACTTGAATGATTTCTAAAAAGTCCATGAAATTTTTGGCTTAAAATAATCACTAATTGTGAACTTTAATTTACAGCTTCCTTTCAGAAGCCTTCACAACACCCAAACAGCATTTTTGAGCACCATGATTGACAGGACAGCAGATAGGATATACTTCCCATCTTCACTCCTTACTAACTCCTAATGCCCTGTAAAGAAAGTGTTATCTCTTTGGGGTCACCAACCCTGATGACATGTTCAAATTTATGAAACCCTAGTACCTGCTCCTGGCCTTGAGTTGGAGGAACTGCAGTTAACGGAGACTTAACTGGCCCAGGAAGACTGTGCTTGTTTGCACAAATAACAACTGTCATGGTATCTTTTGACTACCTGAACCCATCAGCTGTAATCCATCAGGACGAATTTAGCTCACACATAGATGTTGTTGAGGTATCTACCTCACAACACACAGATTTTGGTTTTCAATTTATGCTTGCAGTATGAAGATAGTAAATGGCCCTTTCACCTCCTCCCTACTCCTTGCTCATCCTGCCTTGTGAAAAGTCACTTGTCATGGACGAGAGGAAATATCCCTTTCCCTCTCTGTGTTCTTCTCTAACTGGTCGAGCTGTCAAATTAACATCAAACAGATTAGTAAAAGGAAAAAAACAAATTTAATTACATGTAATTAAATATATATATTTATCTTGAGCTAAGAAATGGGGGGGGGTCTGAGGAGAGAGGAAGGGGAACTTAAATGACTAAGACCAGGTGCTTTGTATGTTCATGTTTCATGTTGTATTTAAGGAGAGAGGAAGGGTAACTTAAATGACTTAAGACCAGGTGCTTTGTATTTTCATGTTTGGCCTGTTACATAAATAGGTTTTCCAATAGAAAAATTATTTCTGATAAAAGCTCAAATTCTGTTTGATAGCCCCCAATTTTAATTCTTCTGGGTATTTAAGGAAGCAGTAAAAGTTTCTCATGAACCTGCAGCTCTAAATAATCTACATGTCTAAGTGACATGTCTTGGGAAAACCTGTTTTGAACATTTTAAGTGGATTCTACCCTTCATACTTCTCTTGAGGTTGCTGAAGATGATGTGATTATTTTAAGACTCTAATTGTACCAGCCACCATGTTTAATAACTTACTGTTCTTAATACTTCTCAGTAATACAGAGACCTATCTCATAGGTCATTGAATGCTTTAAACTGGAATAGCCTCTTCATCTGCAAAATAACACAAAACAATTGACTCGGGGTCATGGAGCGAACCCTCTGTAGCTTGGGGAAAAGTAGACTTAAGAATCTCAAACTTCGTGGTTTTAAAAGTATGCTGTCTTCTTTTATAAGTTGGGTACCCTGCCTCTGATCTTGCCCCTCTAGTTCTATCTAAATTGTAGCCCCGGAGTGAAGTACCCCCATGCTCCCAATTATTGGGCAACTTAATGCTGGTCCAGGATAATATTTTCATCAGTCTGATTAATAAAAGTATGGATAATATAATACTGTCAGCTTTGATTCATTCCTTAAAATCAGCTTCCTATTATGAAATGATCATGATCATAAATGCTGGTGTTTTTTAATTCTTCTATAATAGAAAGTAGTTAACCTTACAAACTTTAAAAATGTATTTCACCTCTTCTAATGTTACTAGCATTTAGAATTCAAAGACCAATAAATCATAAATATAGTCAAAAACACAAATATAACCTTGTCACTGCCGTACCCCATCACCTATTGCATCCACTATTTTCTATAAAAGAAAACCCAATGTAACAAACCTTCTCCCACTATATCCCATCTTAGAGAAACTAAGTTTCTCTAAGAAATTTAGACTCTCTAAGTCATTTCCATGACTTCATGGAAATTATTTGTAAAAGCACTAACCAGGTGAAAATCTGTCAGTGCAGCTATCATATAGAAACTTGTATTCATAAATAGTAAAAGAAATTCTCAGCATCTCAGACCAATCCTTTATCCCTTTTATTGGCGTTGTTGTTGTTTGATACAGGCTTCCTCCCTTTATTAAACCTAGTTAACTTTTGTTCATCCTTGAAGTTTAACAGCTTCACTATGAGTGTACCAATCTCTGCCTGCACATTCATCGGTAGCACAAACACACTACATAGGAAAGGGGTTTTTTTAATGTCTATTTCCATCCCTAAACTGGAAAGTTCCACAAAGTAAGGGACTGGCTTATTCATCTTCGTGACCTTAGTGCACTCTATTCTGAAGACTTCTTCACGTATAGAAATAGAACAGACAGCTGAGATGAGATTAATTAGTATTCAACCAAAGCACTTGTCTTTTCTCATTCCTCCAAATGTCTCTTCAGAGCAACAAATTTCCATCCTGACTAAAGCCATCTTGCAGATTAACTGACCACTGCTCAAGCAGTTTCAAAGAAAATGTTCTCATATCCCCTCGTTTCCACTTTCTGTTTCACAAGTGGAAGGACTGCTTTGTATTAGTTTAAATGACTAGGCTATTCTAAGAAATTTCTGAGTAATTACTCTACCCCTGAAATTGGCTTTTCCCTTGTTACTTGGCTTGCCTGAAATGTGGTGCTGAAGTTCTGATGTGGGAAAGTAAAAAGCATTTCACTATTGTGGATTTTAAGGTCAGACTAGAAAGAGCCAAAAAAAAAAATAGTTGACAATTGAAAAAGTTGATTATTTACTCAGTTTTCAAGCAGTAATACAAATAGGAGAATAATAGTTTCTTTTTACATTTTGAGGTGTAAATCAACTTTCTATTTTCTTTATTTGCTAATATCGAGAAGGAAATACTGAGGTTAGACACACTGGTTTGAGAATCATTAGAAGGATCAAGAGTCACAAACTACTGTGTTGACATATTATCCTAATTTTATTAATGCTTTTCAATCAAAATCTACCTTTGATTATGTTCCAAGCATGTGGCAAACACTGAGAATAAAGGATGAATGGGATCCATATCGGAGAAAGTCAGTGTTAGGTGTAAAATAATTATGATGTGCTGTCAGTGTGACAGCTGACCAGAGGGAGTGCCCTGCCTATTGAGGAGGTAGGGGCATGGGATGGGCGGACTCAAGAAAAATTTCCAAATTCTCATTGCAAAAGTAACAACTGAGCTGAACTTAGAGGGTAATTCATTGTTTAGGAGAAAATTCTGGTAGCTGACTGCCTGGATTCATATCCTAGGCCTTCTGTTTACTTCTGTATTATCTTGAGAAAGTAACTTTGGTTTGCCTGTGCTGGTCATTTCTTTATTAATGAATGGAGTTTTATAGAGTTTTTGTCTCATACATGTTAATTAACACATGTCACATGGAACAGTGCCTAGTGCAGAATTAAGTTTTACTATTACTAAGAGTTGACCTGATTATCTAATGAAGAGGAAAAGGGGATCAGTGCAGGAGTACAGATGTATGAGGACATGTAATGTATCTTCAGGGAGTGCCACATAGTTTTTCAATACTGCTCCCAAAAAGGCATTCCACGCTAAAGAGAGGTGAACAGTGGGAAAGCAGCTGTAGCAACTCTACTACAGGTGAAGAAGGAACGATTAAAAGATAGGTACTGTGATTAGATTTGAACTTGGTAGAACACTTGACATCCTCATACTAGTGCTAAAGCCAGAACAGAGAAAGATCTGAAGAGAGCAAAAGGTGACACAATCGCAGACTGAACAAGAAATGGACTAGAATCCATTTCTAAAGAGTCAGATGCAAGGTTGCCACACACCTCGGGCTGTTTTGTGGAAGATTAATTGCTTTACTGCCTGTCTCATTGGCCAGATCCTCTGCCAATCCAATCCTCAGTCAAATGCCTTAAGCAATCCCTCATCTCAAATTTAGTTCCTAAAAAACCTTTAGATAGGCAAAGACTTAGCTTCCAATAGACTAGTCAGAGAGACCACAGGCAGTTTAATGAAAAAGCTCAGTTTTAGACCTATGAGTTATTTAAAAGATG